>JAPFFP010037466.1:0-15198 GCA_026153255.1 Solanum medicagineum | reverse complement strand
CAAACACTTGCTTCTTGAAAATTAGAGCTAATAAATAGAAGATCACTACACCAAGCTCTATCATGTAGAAAGAACTATAGCTAAATTACAGTAACATAGATTGTCATTTCCCCACCCAGGCTTTCACTTCATTCTTAAGTGAGATTTCTTTATGAGATATACTTGTTTTTTCATAATGGTTGGTCTATTGTAACTTCAATGATTATATTGATTCTTTTCAGGGATCTGACTATAATTCTTTTCTATAGATAATCAAAGATCTGAAGTTGTTAGGATGGAGCCTTTCTTTTCATGTGCCAATGGTAAAGTCTATTGGACACTAAAATGCTATGGTGACAAATCCATTCTTTTATGCCAAGCTTGGTTAAGCATATGACAGTTTGCTCCATTGTTGGTAATTGGCATTTGAACGACCTTAATACTTATTGCATATGCAGATGTAGAAATTGGTGATACTGCTGTATCAGATGAAAAATGGACTACTTTTGACGCTGAACAGAAAGAAATCATTAAGAAGCACATTAATTCTTTAAGGTTGGTAATGCAAATAGCATTATCCAAATACTATGCTTCATTAAACTGATAGAGATTTCCAAAGTCTGACTTTCCATTTATTCTAACTGGCTATTTAATGATGCTGAATTTCAGAATTGACCTGCTTTGTTTCCTAGAATAAGAAAACAAGAGCACTAACTGGAATTGATACCTTTTATAGATTGACTTGAATGAATACAATACCAAGATATTAATTAGCACTTAGAATTAGCATAAATAGCATGTGAATTCAGAATCAATCTTTCTAAGTAGTTTATGATATGTAGGTTTTACTAATTTTCATAATAAATTATAGGTCTTGATTTGCTAGGCAAAGAAGAAGGTTAGAACTCCTTAGGTGCAGCAAAAACTTCCATCTCAGGATAATGAAGCTACCCATTAATATGATACCTGCAATTAATTGATAGCTTTTTACCTTTTGGTTGCAACTTGTCAGAACATTGGATTGTAGTTCTATCTTAGTTTTCTATGAACCATGCTTTCTTCATATGCTTCCTTTTGATGCTCCTGTTTAAACTTTATTTAACATAATTATATCAAACTATGATAGAACTGCAATCTATCTTAAAGTTAAATAGATTTTAATATAATAATGTTAAATGGAGTGTAAACAGGAACATCAAAAGGAAGCATATAGAGAAGACACGGTACATATAAAACTAAAATAGAACTTCAATCCAATGTTCTAGAAAGTTGAAACCAAAAGGTAAAAAACTATCAATTACATTCCTCCAAGCAATTGCAGGTAAGATCTTAAAGGGTAGGTTCATCATCTTGAGATGGAAGTTTGTGCTGCACCATGGGAGTTATAACCCTCCTCTTTGCCCAACAAATCAAGAAATGTAATTTATTATGAAAATTTGTAAAACCTCCACATCATAAACTTGATCTACTTATAAAGACTGATTCTAAGTTCACATGTGATTTATGCTAATTCCAAATGCCAATTAATCATCTTCATGTTGTATTCATTCAATCTCAAGTTAATGCTCTTGATTTCTTATTCTAGGCAACAAGTCAGGTCAATCCTGAAATTTAGTATCATCAAATAGCTAATTAGAATAAATAGGAAGTCAGTCTTTGGAATTTCTATTAGTTTTAACGAAGCGTTGCATTTGGAGAATGCTATTTGCGTTACCAACCGTAAAGAATTAATATGCTTCTCCATGATGTCTTTCTGTTCAGCATCAAAAGTAGACCATTTTTCATCTGATGCAGCAGTATCTCCAGTTCCTATATCTGCATATCGAATAAGTTAAGGTCATTCAAATACGAATTACCAAAACTGGAGTAAACTGTCATATGCTTACCCAACCTTGACATAAAAGAATGGATTTGTCACCGTAGCATTTTCGTGCCTAATAAACTTTACCATCAATGCCTAAAAAGAAAGGCTCCATCCTAACAACTTGAGCTCTTTTATTATCTACACAAAGAAATCATGACCAACACAAATATATGAAAAGGATCAATATAATCATTGATGTTATAATAGACAAGCCATTATGAATAAACAAATGTATCCCATATAAAAATATCACTTAAGAATGAAGTGAAAGCTTGGGTGGGCAAATAACAATATATGTTATTGTAATTTTGCTACATTTATTTTTACATGATACATCTTGGTGATCGGTCTTCTATTTATTAGCTCCAATTTGCAAGGAGCATGTATTTGATGATTGTGAGCAAGGTAGGATTTTTCATTTTACGGAAAGAGGATGAACGACTGACAACCACTCACTGTATCATCAAGGTAATTGCATAGCACCAACATGAACAACTAAAAATCTGGTAAATATCTCATTCCGTGTTGTGCTTATTTTAGCATGACTAAGTAGATATGTGTTATGCAAGCCATATGAAGACATGGACACATAAATTAAGTTAAAACATGCAGGTAGAACTAAGCACATACATTTGGAGTAAATGTTCATTGACTCCACCATAGAAGCATCAGTTTCCGGCACTTCATGTTTAATTTGATAAACAATTACTTCATCTTCCGATATTGAGAGTGAGGCACCATTCATTGCTATAATGACTTGAGAATTCTCATTCTGCATTTTCTACTTCAGGCGGTTCTCCTATACAAGTAATAACATTTCACATATTTTAGCTTTTATAACTTGAAGTACAATGAGATTTAAGGTTTTTTATTGTTATTATCTTCCGGACCTCATCTTTTGTAGTAGTAAGGTTTTTTTTTTTGTTCCTTTGCCTCTGCAGCAAAATTTGAGTTCCTGATCATTAATCCAATCTCTTATCTTTCTGGAAAAAAGATATAAATTTACTTTTATAAAAAGACAAAGAAATAACCAAAAACGTAATTAAGAAAGGGGAAAAACTTGGAAAATTCTTACACATTTCCAAGAACTTCATCGCAGATAAAATCTAATATCTTCAGCTTTTAAAGGGGATTCAAGTTTTCAAATTCTTCAACATCATTACCCAAAGAATCTAATCCCATGGTTCTTGAAACACAGGGAATTTTAATATCAACATTTTGATATTAGCATACAAAAATATTTTCCCTTCTATCAAGGTTTCTGCTGAAGATCTGGAAAATAAGTTCATAATAAATGTTAGAAGATGTAATAGATGTTCTCCTAAAGCAAATCTGAAGACAAAATATACTTTCCCTCTTCCTCTTCTTTTAGGAAAGATAGCAAGTGGTGAAGAAATGTAATGTCAAAGAATCATTTTCATATTGTGAACTTCTCCCCTGCAGTATGTCTCTGAGAACAACTTCTGATTTCCCCTTCTTGATGTCAAGTATCTATCAAAAGTGAGAAGAAGAAGAATAATTGGATCATCTAATTGAGTAGACCTTCTAAATTTCATGGAGCTAGAAACAGAAAGAGTCATAGACAATAAATCAAGGGATAACACTTGATAAAAAAGAACTGAATAGTTGAAAACACAGACTTTCAAAAATAAATATGGCAAAAAACTAATGTCTGGCTTAGCAGCTGGCTATCATGTATATTACATGTGCCAATTTTCATGATTTTGAGAGACACAACTAAAAAATTATGGTGAAACAAAAAGTCACTTATGTGTAAGAAAGCATGAAACTCGATAATGATGGTACGACTAGTGTTCGTCCACATTACAACATCAATTCATGTAAAATATTTTGAACAGGATACCATAAACTTTTTTGCCATTCCAGAAACCACACAAAATTCGAAAAAGTGTAGAGCATTCCCAACATCTTTCGACATTAAATTAATGTTATTAAGAGCTATCCCAGTAGTTTCCTAGGGCAATGGAGTAAAGGCAAAGGTATCAATATTATCAATAATATTATCTTTCACAGAACCTTTCTTGAGAGATCATTCTTTGTTGTTCGTTATGAAATCTTAAGACTCATATGATAGAGTTTCTTTCACTGATGCAACAACATCTCTCTTGCTATCAAGGTCTAATTCTGGTTGTCCTTGCATCAACTTTTTGGTATATTTTGACCATCATATAGACAATCAGGGTCATTCACCACATTTTCCCTTTTACATCTTGCAAGTTTCTTATCACTGGAATTTTTTCACAGTTCAGAAAACTTTGCGTTGATTCCGCTCACGTCTTCAATAAAATTTTCCTTCCTATTATTTTTTGAAAAAACTATGCTTTCCTCCCATGAATATTGAGTTATGATGTATTAAAGCTAACAAATACAAAAATACTTCTTGTTAGCAGAACCATAATTAATGAAAGAAACATTACATTGTTTTAGATTTGATCTTTTTCATGAGTCACTCCTGTCTTTTAGAGCTCTGATTTGATCAATATTGTAAATCTGCAGCATATCTGAAGCTGAAAAACATGCAGTTGCCTCTGCTGTGTTCACAAGTGGACCAGTTGGTTGCAAACCTCACTTCTACCTGAGAATAGAGTCAGCAAATAATCAAGATTAAGTGCTAGCGTTGATCTCCAATTCCTATTTAAAAGAACAAACCAAAGAAGGCAACATAAATGCAAATACTGTTGTTACAAATGCCTCTGCTTTTTGGACATTTCAAATCTTTCAAAAGTGATACTGTCTTTGCCTTATCACCATACCTAATTTAAAAGCTCACAAAATATAAGTATACATTTATGATAAGGAGAATAGTAGTTCTAAGAAAACATGAAGATGGAAAATTTCTTAACCGTTTTAATAGTCATTTATGACATAACTTAATTGAACTAAGCTTATTCATTGACATATTCTTGCATCCAACTAAAATATCCCTAATCTGGTGACACTGCATGAAGTGCATTAGAATTAGTATAGTACATGCTGAAAGAATAAAAGGTGAATGGTGGTAGGTATATTACATGATGGCATGACATTCCAGGTTTGTGCTTCACAAGGGAAGAAATACCCTATGCAGATTGATTTCCTTTCTTCATTTTCCCTTTCTTTCCCTCAAAATCTGAAATGATGGTTATGGTATGCCGCAGATTAAGAAATGTATATCATTGGTTTCAAAAAGTTCTAAGAAATACTAGTAGCTACGAGCACATAGATTATTTGTAATAGATTTAGTTCAATTGATTTTCCAAATTCACCTACCATTGTGGAAAGTATGTAATGACCCAATGGGTCATTTCTATGATTTTGCAGTTATTATGTTGCTTTGAGCATATTATAGTTACATCGGGACTATTGGGGTTATTATTGGTCTGGTTATTCAGGAGTTATGTGAATTTTTGAGTTAACTAGGAAGTTATATCTTTAAAATTAAGTTTTTTGGTAAATTCCTAGCAAATAACCTCAAAATGGAATTCAAACGATTCCATTAGCTCCGGAACGATTGAATTAGGCTAGGAGCATATCCGGTGCAATTATATCATGGAGTGCAAATTTGGCCACCGGAACTGGTTAATAGTTGACCTGGTGGAATTTGGGGATTTCCATAATAGAATTTCATAAACTTAAATCATTGATTTCTCCTTCATCTTAGCTCAATTTTTGAAGCCGATTTCACCATTGAATTCCTTGTTACGTGTAAGATATTTTCATCCATAAATTTTCAGTTTCTAGCTACATCTTCCGACATGGGATTTCTGACCATTTTATTCTTTCTCTCTAAATTAATTGATTTCAGTGTTATAAGATTCGTTATGTGGTTGTGGTGCTATATTTGAATAGATTGTGCTGATTTAGAGTATCCTAGGAGAGGAAAAGCGGTGATTCCTTCTTGATTTTGAGACTTTATTTGAAGCAAGTGGACTTTTAAACTTTTGTTAAGTCTGAATGAACCTTGTGTGCTCTTATGTGTACAAAATTGAGTATATGGTGGTAGAGGTGCAATTTTAGGCTTGATCTTGACTTTTCATATTGAATACTTGTTCATATGACTATATGTAGAGTTGTAATTTAATTGTGACTTCGTAATCTATATGATCTTATGACTCGTTTGGTGTTCATAACGAGATGGAGCTTATATTGTGATATGATGATATTGAGATATTGCTGATAATGTGACACTGTTGATATTGAGATATTGTTGATAATGAGACACTATTGATATTGAGACAATGATGATATTGAGATACCGATGATGTAGAGATATTGATGGCATTGAGATACTGAGAACATTTTGATTGGTGGTATTATGATATTATTGTGATCATACACATTTCATTTATTATCTGTGCATTGATATTTGTGATGGCTACGGCCGTGATGTGAGTAAGGAAATATTTGGATTGGTGGTCGAGGTCTCTACCGGTCAAGCTGAGGTAATATGCCAGCGGTCTGAGGTCATTTCTGGATGGATCCGAGGTCTTTTTCGGATGGATGAGCATTTTCCAAGGTCTTTGCAATAATGTTCACGGATACATAATCTATGTGAGATCCTCATGGGTTCCGATATGAGGCATATATATGGTTAACGAATGTGTATTGCAGGAATTACATTGCATTGTATACATCTCACGGCATGCACTCCATCTCACATCATATCTGATTGATATAGTTGTATATTGTTTATGAAATTGTGTACATATTATATCCCTGATCTTGATGTAGGTTTTGGATCTATCTATATACATTTTTGATGAGATACTATGCTAGAGGATGAGTATATCTATATTACTGTGATTTGTATATTATATTGTGCTGGGACTTTTGTGAGTGCAGGGTTGTAGTTCCGCGAATTGTGGTTCGTATTTAAGGAGTTACTTGTGTTCTTCATTGCTTTACCTTAGGTTATGCTAGCAACAACATAATAGAGGTAGTCACTCAATATAGATTGATTCAAAATCTGATTCAAATCCAATATAGTACCTATGAGTACATAAGAAATGTATTGAATTGATTATTTTTAATGAATAGATCTGATTGCAACATCGAATATGGAATTAAAAGGGATCAAATAGGAGAGGACACTCTAAATCATAGAACTATAATGAAATATACGATTAACCAATATTTATCGAATTTGAAAAAGAGCCAGAAGAAATGGTTCGAGCCTCTTATTTTGCTTTCTCGAACCGTAGTTCCATTTGCTAAATACCTCATGTTTGGTGCTTACACCTTGCTACATTTTTGTAGGTTGTGAGTCCAGTCCATCTTGCTAGACTTTCTTCTTGTTGGATTGAGATTGTGGACTTTTTGTGGGGTAGCTGCTTATGTCCCCAATAGGCCTTGAGGAATAGACATTATGCATTATATTTCATTCAAGTATTCTATATACAGAGCCTTGTACATGTAACACCAGTCCTTGGGATAGTTGAAGCTTGTTTCTTCCACTTATCTATATATTTAGACATCTTCTGCATTATCTTTATTTGTTAAGTTGCTTGGGGTTTTGGGATGACTCGCCTTGATGGGTTAGATGAGTATCATCACACCCGAATTTCGAGTTGTGACAGTAACAGTAGCCATTTCTAGGGAAATTACTTCCTATATATATATATATATATATCCTCTTAACTTCATACCGTGTTTTCGAGCTCATTTTCATTCAATTTGAGTGATTCAAATTAAAAGCCTACGTGGCACAGATTTTCACAAGGAATGTTGTGATGAAGTTTGATTTGCGATTTCATGTGTATTTCGAGGTAAATTTACTAATTTAGCAGATTACTTTCTTGAAATTGGTGAAAACTTTGTGTTGATTTCATAATCGATTCTTGATGGAATTAAGTGAAATTTAAGACTAAATTATTCTATGTTCTGAGGGGAGCGCTGTGGTATGCTTGATGTTCGCTAATTTTGACTGGTTTTATTTTGACTAAGAATATTTTGAAAAGAATATTTTCCTGTTAAAGTTTTTAACTTCATTTTTGGATCTTTTCTCGGTCTTTTGGGGTTTATTTTGTGCTGAATTTTTTGTTATGGTGATATGAGACTACAGTTGTTGTATCGAGGGTTGTATTAGCTATAGCTACTATACTAGTTGAATCTTATACTGTATGGCTATGAGATGGCCCGAAAACTGCTGGTTGGGCTGCGAACATATGACAGGTATGTACACTGAGCTTGACTCTTGCTTGTAGGTGTGTGTGGTCTGGGCTACTGAAATATACTAGCTATTAAGGCTGACTTATGATTACATGATACCCTGTGCGTTGAATCTAGTATCTATATTTGATTGGTATGTATATACGTGATGCGACTATGGTTATCTATATCCATTCTAACTACCTACGGTAGAATTTCCTATTTAGGCATAATTCTATCCTTTCCTGTGACTTACATGATCTTATATACTGTTATTATCTGTTATGTACCTATGCTACTGGCTAGTGAGTGGAAAACCACACCATGTTCTGGGGATGGGTATAGTGCACCCCTAAGGGAGCCTTGTATTATGTGATGTGAGAAGTGTTCCTATTGAGCCAATAGCGAGTTAGAGATGGGAGTATGATTCTGGTAGCTAGGTGAAGGCAATATCCTACGCGCTTCCTGGGGTTATCTGTGACGAAACACTAGCTACGTCAGTTAGTCCTGAGAACTAGCACCCTATTTAAACAAGGGCACATTATCAATGGGTCAGAACATGGTTGTTTTGAGCGAAATCCTTAATACCAGCTGGGCTGCAATATGATTTTTGGTAGGTGACATCCTTCGATTTATCTAGCCTCTTAGGCCTTAACTTAGGTTAAGCAAGCGTTGCCCTATGAGTTGCTTTACATAAATAAAGGGGTTGGGAAGTGCATAGGCTAGTGCCCTAAGACAGGCATGTGCTCTAACTTAAGTTGTACCTGTATGAATATGTATAGCCTATTGCTATTGAGATATGATGGCTAGGAGACTGTGTATTGATTATATGATGTGTTGTGGCTTGATTTTGATATAGATATAACTTTGTTGGGTTGGTTGTTTGGGATACTTATCATAAACTATGATTGTTTATGTTTACTTTGGGCACTTGTGATTGACGAGGTTATGGTATTCTTGGCCTTTGTTATGCATGACTCCACAATGATTTGTGATACATATACACTTCGATGTGCTGCTAATAGTTGTTGTGCACTGGTTTTCTCTATCTAAAGCTGGGGTATCTGTTGTATCTGAAAGATGTGGTAGTTATAGTTGTGTGGGTAGGATTAAGATTATGGGATACCTGGGTTGTAAGTGTCATTGCCTATGTTCACTCTGGGCATGATATGATTGTTTTCACCTACATTCACTATAGGCACGATATGACTTTGGAGTTCCAAATCCTAACAGACTGATTGAGTTTTTTTAATACGTGTAGTTCTAGATAACGCTCCTCATCGCTATTCGAGTTTCGATGGCCATGTCTAAGTATTTGAGTCCACGGGTTATGCACCCCGTGGTCTGAGTTTCGATGGCTGCGACTGAAGATGTCAGGTGGCAGATGTTTATTCATAGGTCAAAGCACCTATTGATTTCATTGGGTCAAGGACCTCGCTGACTCCATTTTGGGGCTAAGCCTCGTTGATTGATACTTTGGGTTGAGGACCCCACTGATTCCACTTTGGGGGTGAGGCCCAGTGATTGACATTTTGAGATGAGACACACTTGTATGTGAGGGGGATTCTTTCTTCCACGAGGCATATGTCCCTCTATTATGCATATATATTTTGGACGAGTGCCACGAGCTGGCATAAGGTCGAGGACACAGTTGACTTTGTGATTGTTAGGGCGAGGCCCATGATTAATTACACAGGGATCCACGTACCTATTATCACATTAATTATGTGTGGGTGTACCTCCTAGGCTTATAGGGGCTCAGGAGGCATTCAGTCTTACCCACTAGGGCCTTACACTCATGTATAGCTGACTTGTAATCATGTGATATTGGGCATTGGGTTTTATTATGATTCAATTGATCAAATTATACAGGTATACCTTCAGGGCTTATGGGGGCCCAGATGCTAGGGCCTTGCACCCCTGTACAGTACTATGCCTCATTTGGGAGTAGTTGTGGTATGAGCCAACGCACTTTTCGTCAATTGTATCGATGTTCATAACTTAGGTTTGATCAAGTTATCTTGATCATCACTTGGGTTGGTTCAGTTACCATTGTTTATCTCCTTGGTTGGCTCAGTGGTGGTTTGAGGGTTTCCAGACATGGTTATGCCTTGATATGAGTTCATTTTGCTACACTATTGCAATTCTTTAATTTTTAGGCTTTATGTATGTTTACTATTTCACTCAGTCCACTAATGAAACCTACTGGGTTCCCATATGTTTACTATTTCACTCGATTGGCCAATGAAGCCTACTGGGTTCCGTTTTTTGGTGCTCCCCCCTACATTTTGCATCTTCCCATGGTGAATGTCTAGTTACATGTCGTAATTGATGAGTTGGGGATTCAGGAGCACATAGGAGACCTCTTTTGGGTGAGAACTAGCAGCTCTAGCTTTATCGCAGTCTTCTTCCTTGTGATGGCCCTCTTTTGCTTATCGACATTGGCATTGTACAGTAGAGTTATGTATTCGTAGGTGCACTCCTCGTTTTGCATATTTTATGTTTATTGATATATTTATATGATATGTCTTTGTGTCTATTGTAGCTCTGTACAATTAACTTCAAGGTTTTGGGTAGGTTTTTATTATGTATATTGTCATTTGGTTCTGGTTTGGGCTAGAAAGCTAGGACAGGTACCCTAGGGTTGAGTATTTGGCTTGCCTATATGTGGGATCTAGAGGCGCCATCATGACCGGGACTGGATCATGACAAGGTGGTATCAGAGATTAAGGTTCACTAGTCCCAATTGTATGGATTTATTGTCTAGTAGAGTCATGTGGATGGGTGCGGAGACATCTGTGGCTTATCTCTAGGAGGCTACTAGATGTTTAGGAACTTTCCTGTGCTATTGATTCTTGTTGTACATCTTGTCAATAATTCTTTGATTCAGAGTGTTTGGCTCCGTTCGTCCCTTCGCGTGGATACTACATAGAGATCAGGCATAGGGCAGGGAAAGTGTTGCATCATCAGTCCCCAAAGAGGGAGCAGCCCAGAGCCTTTTGAGTAGAGGCTAGATGCCCTCGAGCTGTAATAGTCAGATTGGAAGCCTGCAGGCATTGAAGTTGTGGTCGCCCAATAAGGATATTGCAGGCGTGAGAGGTGTGACTGAAGTAATGCTAAGCATTAGTGCTCTTTTTATATTCGTGTTTGACTATTTAACTGCTGGTTTGGCTTGTTGGGTTCTTGATGTTGAGAAGTATGTTATACCTAGCGGGCTTATGAGTAATTGTCGCCTACAGTTATACCTTGTTAGAGGCTGAATATAAGCCCAAACCTTGTGATTTATACATATGATCATTCTGATACTTGACTACTAGAGTGTGTAGTCAGATACTGTGTACATAGTATTTGAGAGGACGATTGTCAGTTATACCCCTGCTACACCTTGTGCCTCTATGGTTATGATTTTGTTGATATGTGGTTTTCTTGATTCTTTGGTGACTGGATTATGAGGTAAATGTTATACCTGGGGGCTTAGTTAGGGTGTTTATTGTTGGACGGGATATTGATACACTATCAGCTGAACTACCACCCACTCTGCCCTGGGGACTTGTTATGATTGTTAGTTAGTTTGGATTGTGTTGTTTAGATCCCTGGCTAGGCTTGCCAGTGGGAATGTTGATCATTTTGTCAGGTTGCCCGTTATTTAGGCTATAGTTTTACACTGTTAGTTGCATTTCTTAGCGTATCTCCTACTTGAGTATGGGTTCCAAGCTTCTTTTATCCTGGGTCGGTATCGAGATAGTGGAAGTACCTTTTATAGGTGGGGGATTTGGTATGGTCACTCTTTAGAATTTTGATACGCATGTTGAGTGATATTATCATATGGCCTCGATTTTTATATTGCCCTGGAGGTGGATTGACTTGTTTCTATGATACAGTTGCCGATGTCATACTCTAGTTGGTTGGTTTGAGCCTAGAGAGTCAGGCCTATACAACAGAGAGTTGTAACAAGGCATCTTAGCCAAGGTCCGGGGTATTCGGGATAGATTGAGGACAGCTTCGAGTTGGCACCCGAGGTTATGCCAACCATGAATGCCGATTTGTACAATTTAAAATTATGGACAGAGCGATTCGGAGGGTATCACCCCTGAGAGAAATCTTGCAGGTTGGAAGGCAAGGTGAGCTTGGCCCTGATATGCCAGCCATATTGATGTTCTGAGACGGGTGGGGTTGGTTACATCTGAGTAGCCCTACCTCTAACTTGTTCTGTTATACATTCTGCTTTCCATTTATTAATGTTGCGCCGGTGTATTCTGGATGAGTTACATGTATCCTAGTATGATTTTTTTGAGTTAGATGATTGTCTAATATTGTTAAGGGAGGTTGTGATGGAGGATATTTTGAGGGTTGTACCTGGACCTTTTATGGCCATTGTGGGTGGATTATTATGGTTTTTGGGCTAACTATTGTGCTGTGTAGCATGAATTTGGTGACTTATAAGCACCGGCGGCTATTGTTGCAGTTCTTGCCAAGGGCTGATTGTATAGTTCTACCGAATGAGGTTCGAATGCTAATAACTACTAAGGACCATGTTTGAGAAGTGAGATACGAATGTCGGGGTACAAACAGAAGTATAGAGAGCCTTTTGAGTGGGTGGCCTATTGGGTATTTGTTGCATTGGTGAGTGTTTGGTGGCGATGCTGGGTGGATTGGACATCAAAGGGAGGGGGTTTTGGCCCTGTGTTAGAATAAGAGCATATTAGCTATTGTTCGCAGTTATTTGGTTAGCCTGTGGGCCATTTGTGTGTGAACAAGCATTAGTGGTAAGAGGTATTCATTTATTATTGTTGATGACTACTCTCGCTTTACTTGGGTTATGTTTTTATCTAACAAAGATGATACTTTAAAGAATTTTGAGTTCCTTTGCAAGAAATTACAGAGAGAAAAAGGCTACTACATCACTTCTATAAGAAGTGATCATAAAGGAGAATTTGAAAGCAAGGCTTTTGAAAAATTCTGTAGTGAAGAAGGATACTCCCACAACTTCTCTGCTCCTTGCTCTCCTCAACAAAATGGAGTAGTTGAAAGGAAGAGTAGGACACTTCAAGACATGGCCAGAAATATGATTTGTGAACACTCCTTTCCTCACCACTTCTGGGCAGAAGCGGTAAGTACTGCATGTCATATTCTTAACAGGTGTCTAATCAAGCCAATACTCAAGAACACTCCATACGAACTGTGGAACGAAAAAAGCCCAATATTAGTTACTTTCATCCTTTTGGTTGCAAGTGCTTCATGCACAATAATGGTAAGGACAATCTAGGTAAATTTGATCCTCGTAGTGATGAAGGTATTTTTCTGGGATATTCTACTACCAGTAGAGCATATCAAATTTTTCAATAAACATACTTCTACTGTAGAAGAATCCATTCATGTTGTGTTTGACGATTCTAATCCAATTCATGTGAAAAGATGCAGTTCTGACGATGAAGGTACCACTAATAGTTACAAAAATAGTTTCTGCAAAAGTTGCAAAAAACGACCAGTCGACTACTGTCACAGAAAGTCAATAGGTAGCTGAAAATGTTCCAAATGAATGGTGAAGTGAGCATAATTATCCTAAGAAATTCATTATTGATGACGTCAATGATGGAACGAGGACAAAGGCATCCAACAAAATAAATGCTAACATAGCCCTTATATCCCAATTCGAACCTAAAAAGGTGGAGGAAGCTTTGAAAGACAGTGATTGGGTTAAGGCAATGAAGGAGGAACTGTATCAGTTTGAAAGAAATCAAGTTTGGACCCTAGTTGCTAAACTTGAAAATACTGCTATCATTGGTAGAAAATGGGTCTTTAGAAACAAACTGAATGAAGCTGGAGAAGTTAACAGAAATAAAGCAAGGCTTATCGCTCAAGGCTACTCCCAACAAGAAGGAGTCAACTATGATAAGACTTTTGCTCCTATAGCAAGGTTAGAGTCTATTCAAATTTTTTTGCCTATACAGCTTACAAAGGTTTTAAACTATTTTAAATGGATGTTAAAAGTGCTTTTTTAAGTGGATTTATTGAAGAAGTTTTTGCAAAACAGCCTCCAGGTTTTGAAAATCCAGACTTTCCTTATCATGTTTTCAAACTTTCAAAGGTTCTTCTATGGACTCAAATAAGCTCCCAGAGCTTGGTATGAGCACCTGAGCAAATTTATTCTTTCTCATGGTTTTTCTCGAGGAAGCTTTCACACTACTCTTTTATCAAAAATTCTTCCTCTAACAATATCATTATTCAAATATATGTTAATGATATTATATTTAGTAGTACTAACCCTGATATGTGCAAGGACTTTGCCAATCTTATGCAAAGTGAGTTCGAAATGAGCATGATGGGTGAGTAGACCTTCTTTCTTGGTCTTCAAATCTATCAAAATGATCAAGGTATTTTTATTTGTCAAAGCAAGTATGCACTAGAACTTGTTCAAAAATTTGGTATGGAAGATGTTATATCTATCAGCACTCCTATGAGTCCCTCTTGCAACTTGGACCTTGATCCCAAAGGCAAAAGTGTTGATGAAACCAAGTTCCGAGGTATGATTTGATCCTTACTCTATCTCACTGCTAGTGTCCTGATATCATGTTCAGTGTATGTAAATGTGCTAGATTTCAATATGCTCCTAAAGAATCTCATCTTATTGTTGTTAAAAGAATTATTCGATACATAGTTGGCACCATCTCTTATGGACTATGGTATGAAAAATCCTCTACACTATCTTCGTGGATTCTCCGATGCAGAATATGCAGGTGATAAAGTGGATCAAAAAAGCACTAGTGGTTCTTGCCAATTTCTTGGGAATTGCTTAGTTTCTTGGAATAGCAAGAAACAAAATTGTGTATCCATCTCAACCACCGAAGCTGAATATGTAGCAATTGGATTATGCTGTGCTCAGCTTTTATGGATCAATCATCAATTATCTAACTTTGACATAACTGCCAAACCTGCTCAATTATTATGTGATAATTCTAGTGCCATTTGTCTGTATAAAAATCTGGTGCATCATTCTAGGTCTAAGCATATTGATATTAAGGACCATTTTATTAGAGACCATGTTTTAAATGGAGACAACAACAACAACAACATACCCAGTGAAATCCCACAGGTGGGGTCTGGGGAGGGTAGAATGTACGCAGACCATATCACTACCTCATAGAAGTAGAGAGGTTGTTTCCTGGGAACCCTCATCTCAAAACCCATAAGCAGAAAGAACTAGATAT
>JAPFFP010037455.1:0-15198 GCA_026153255.1 Solanum medicagineum | reverse complement strand
TTTGGATGTTAGATTTTTTTTTTTATGTATGTTTATATTTATCTATTCCCTGGGATTGGCTTTGGGCTTTTCCTTCGCAGCTTAGGTGGAAGGCAAAGAAGACCTCCTTCTGGGGGGGCCCAATCCATCAGTGAGATACCACTCTAGAAGAGCTAGAATTCGAACCTTGTGTTAGGACCTACGGGCCAAGGGACAGTCTCAGGAAGACAGTTTTTATGGGGCGTAGGCCTCCTAAAAGGTAACGGAGGCATGCAAAGGTTTCTTCGGGCCGGACAGAGATCTTTATGTTATCGTGTTTATTTTTTCTTCTTGTCTTTATTGTGAGGGTAAAGTATTCTATTTTGGGTGGGTGTGTGAAGTTATGGATTAAGGTGAAGTCTGAGTAGCCTCGAGTCCATAACTTCCCCTATTTTTGATCCTAAGGTTTTCTTGCCATGATTCTTTTTCCTTGTGGATGTTTAATTTTCTGTTGAACTAGCATGTTTAGGTGGTGTAGGTAATGTGCAAATTTGTAGTGGTGTTATCTGTTGGCATATACATATCTTTAAATACTTTTTGAATTATTTGAAAAATTGGGTACCCTCAAAATTTTTGAGATTCTGGTTATTGATGCATTCATGCATTTTGAGTATCAGGCAATATTTATTCTAATAATATGAAGGTAAGATGAAGCTTGAAGCAAGACCTATGAGTCTATACTTGATTGTGGGTGCAATGCCATGTGTGTTGTGAGCTTATTTTTCTGCATCCATGCATCATGTAGAGACTCAAAACTTGCCTTGCTTTTCTAGGGAATGTGGTGTTGGGTAATAGCATTAAGGCAGACCCTAAGAAAAATGAGGTGATTAGAAATTGGCCTAGAACTTTGACTCCATCGGACATTAGATGTTTCTTAGGTTTGGTGGGTTATTACTGGAGGTCTGTAAATGGGTTCTTTTCTATTGCTTCTCCTATGAATAATTTGACTCAAAAGAAGGACAAATATGTGTAGACCGACGAGTGTGAGTTTCCAAACTTTGAAAGATAAATTTGTCTCCACTCCTATCTTGGCTCTACCAAAAGGGTTGGAGGGGTTTGTTGTGTATTGTGATGCCTCAAGAATTAGTTTGGGTATGTGTTGATGTAAAGTGGTAAGGTGATAGCATATGCCTCTAGACAAATTCACGTATATTAGAAGACTTACCCCAACTATGATCTTGAATTGCCGGCCGTTGTATTTGCTTTGAAAATTTGGCATCACTACTTATATGGGGTCCATGTTAATATGTTTACCAATCGTAAGAGTCTCTAATATGTTTCCACCAGAAAAGATCTTAACTTGAGACAAAAAAGGTGGTTAGAGCTCCGTAAAGATTATGATATAAGTGTGTATTATCACCCTTGCAAAGCTAATGTTGTGGACGATGCTCTAAGTAGGGTGTCTATAGGTGGCCTAGCTCATGTTGATGATGGTGGCAAAGAGGTTGCTAGAGAGGTCCATCGGTCGGCTAGATTAGGGGTTAGGTTGGAAGAAGTTTACAATGGTGGTGTAGTAGTTGTTGATCGTTCTAAATCTTCATTGATTGAAGAGGTGAAGGCAAAGCAACATTTTGACCTCGCCTTGTTAGAATTAAAGGCCTTGGTGAGAGAGGGTAAGGCAAAAGTTTTCTCCTATGGGAGATGGTGCCCTTAGTTACCAAGGTAGATTGTGTGTGCCTAGTGTTGATGACTGGAGAAAGAAGATTTTAGATGAGGCTCATAATTGTACCTACTCTATTCACCCTGATTCTACAAAGATGTATAGAGATTTGAGGGAAGTGTATTGGTGGGGTGGTACGAAGAGAGAAATTGCCAAGTGCATATCAGGATGTCACAATTGGCAACAAGTGAAGGTCGAACATCAAAGGACAGGTGGCCTACCCCAAGATATAGAGTTCCCTACTTGGAAATGGGAGGAAATCAACATCGATTTTGTGGTGAGGTTGCCTATGACTAGAAAACATTTTTGTTCTATTTGGGTTGTGGTTGATAGAATGATAAAGTTGGCTATCACGACCAAAGCTTAGGGCCTAGACGTGAAACGACAAATGGGGAACCTGAAGGAAACGCAGACAAGCCTCTTAACTTGCCATTACACATCATTGATCACGGAAGAATATAAAGACGTAAAGAGTAATTATAGGGCAATCAGACTAAGGGGACTCATATAAACATCATAAACAAGAGACAAGAGTCGAGTTCATCATAAGTACATAGTATGTCAAACAAACACCTCTAATACATAGAAAGAGCAGGGGCCAAGACAAGCTACCGGGCTCACTCTCATAGTTAACATAGAACATAAGAAATATGTCTCATTACAAAGATAAGATCAATATAAACTGAGGTCCCTAGAATGGAGGACTCACCAACAAGCTTGGAGTAGCATCGACCTAACCATGTGGTTGAGGAGGATGATCAACTTGGGCACTGCTCCCTACATGGTGATATCTTGTAGGCAAGAGTATGACAGTACTTTGAATGTAATAAGTATGCAGGATGCGATGCAACAATAAAAAAGCTCCATAGTCAAAATGCATACATTAGATAATAGGCATAGTATAGCAAAGTAGTATGTATGATCGATGCATAAGTAAAACATGCTAGGGTAAATCATGCTTATATAAGGTATCATATGTGTAGAAGAGACCAAGCTAGAATCCCAACATTGGATGGGAGATGTTTTTCCCACCCAGACACCCTGGTGGCAAGGTACTTCCACCATATGGTCATCCGGGGCCTTATGCCCCCCGAACCGGACATGGTCTAATGCAACACGTTATATAGAATATACATATATACATCATGTCCATAAGCTCATTTCATCATTGAAACATCATACATATAATATTTCATACCTTGAACCTTCAATTCCTCAAGAAATCATAATCGGATGTTTTATCAAACACATGGCAAGTATGTAATAAGGGTAAAAGGGCATGCAATTTTGAGATGAAATCATGTAAGAAAAAAAGTGGTAGAACCTTTAATCAACACACACCCAAGACATCCATATCAAAACCCCTCATCAAATCCAACATTAGATCCAAAATCTAGAGCTCAAAACATGCTAAAACAACCATACTTCACGAACATAAATCACTTTGTTGTAAATTTCTCAATATACAAGACCCACATGTAAAATCTACTTTAAATCATGCAATATTAGTAAAAAGAGGGTTTAGGCACCTTGGGTGGAAGGACCCAATGGTTCAACACCACATACCTTAGCTTTTGTAAAGTTCTTGAAGAAGACTTTAATGGAGATTGGAAACTTGGGTGAGTCCTTGAAGAAATCCTTGACATTTGCCTTTTGTTTGGGATTTGAATTGAGGGTTAGAAATGAGTCTAAGTGTTTGGAGAAATGTTGGTGAATGCTTAGGGTTATATAAGGTTGAAATAAGGGTAAGTATAGGTGAAAATACGTTAGGGAATACTTAGGTCCAACACTTAGAAAAATCTGGCCGAACTAGGAAAAGATAGTGCAGTAATAACACCTCTCCGCGTCGCGGAGAGGTTGCGGGTGCCCACTGGAATTTGCACCAAGTGAAAACTTCATAAATCAATTCCTTTGATTTAAAATCAAGGTTAGACTATTCTGACCCTAATTTGGACCCCAATGAACAGGAATATGAAGTCTGATTTTGAAAATTCCAATTGAATTTTTGGATATATAGAAAACAATTTTTCGGTTACTTTTGAAGCACTTTTTCAGACACTTTTTGGGGTTATTTCAGTATCTCCCCCTTGGGAACATTTGCCCCTGAATGTAGAGAAGACATACAAGACATGAATAGTCATTAACAAATCATCCCCACACATGAATGCAACATTATATTTAAAACATCACCTTCAAAATCCCATTATAAGTGTGAAATCATCATAAATTGCCAACTGAAACATGAATGCACATGAATGACATAGGGGCTGAAATATAAGACTTGATAGCACATAAGGAACTTCTAATTAGTACCTTAGGCTTGGCTGGAGTTGAAGAGATAAGGGTAGTGCTTTTGGATCTCCGCTTCGGCCGCCCAAGTAGCACTTTCGACTTGTTGGTTCCTCCAAAGGACCTTAACGAATGCCACCTCTTTGTTTCTCAACCTCTTTACTTGTCTATCTAAAATTTGAACTGGAACCTCCTCATAATTCAAATATATCCTCAAAAACACCCACAAAATCAAGAGGTACAATAGCATTAGGATGACCAACACATTTTGTCAACATAGAGACATAAAACACCGTATGGACCAAATTCATCTCTCTAGGAAACCTCAACTCATAAGCCTTCTTGCAACCCTCTTTATCACCTCATAAGGACCAACATACCTAGGACTCAATCACACATTTCATTGGAGAAACCTTCAAATAAACCCAATCACCCAATTGGAATTCTAGGTCTCTTCTTCTCACATCGGCGTAGAATTTTTGACGACTTTTGGCTATCCTCAACCTTTCCCTAATCATCTGTACCTTCTCAAGAGCATCGATAACCAGATCTAGCCACAATAAAGCCACCTCTCCAAACATAAACCATCCTACCAGTGATCTATAATGTCTCCCATAAAGAGCCTCAAATAGATCCATACCAATGCTAGAGTGATAGCTATTGTTAAGGCAAACTCAATCAATGGAAGATGGTCATCCCAACTACCTTTAAGCTCTATGACACATGCCCTAATCATATCCTTAAGTGTTTGAATTGTTCTTTCGTCTTGGCCATCCGTTTGAGGGTGGAAGGCCGTACTATGATAAACATTGGTACCAAGGCCCTTTTGAAAAGACTTCCAAAAGTGTGAAGTGAATTTTCCACCCCGATTTGATATGATGGATAAAGGAACCCCTGTAACATCTGTAACTCATGGATGTACAACCTTGCATACTCTTCAGCCCCATATGTAGTCTTGATCGGTAGAAAGTGAGCCGATTTTTTCACCCTATCAACCACCACCCATATCAAATCAAAACCTTTTCTAGTCTTGGGCAACCCAACCACAAAATCCATATTAACTACCACCCACTTCCAAGTAGTAATCTCTATGTCTTGGGTTAGGCCACCAGGCCTTTGATGTTTGGGTTTGACTTATCGGCAACTATGACAATCGGAAACAAACTTGGCAATGTCCTTCTTCATGTATCCCCCCCAATACACATCCCTTAAGTCTCTATACATTTTAGTGGAACCGGGGTGGATAGAATAAGAGGAAGTATGGGCTTCATCAAGAATTTTCTCACTCAAACCATCAACACATGACACATACAACCTACTTTGGTATCTAAGGGACCCATATCCCCATTGTGAGAAAACCTCTATTTTGCCCTCTTTCACCTAGGCTTTTAATTCAAGCAAGGAGGAGTCTAGATCTTGCTTTGCTATCACCTTATCCACCAAAGAAGATTTAGAAACATAAACCACAACAACACCATTAGCCACATCTTCCAACCTTACCCATAATATAGCCAACCTATGCACCTCCCTAGCCATCTCCATTTCACCACCATCAACATGAGCTACGCTACCCATGGACACCCGACTCAAAGCATCTGCCACAACATTTGCCTTACCCGGATGGTAATGCACACTCATGTCATAGTCCTTAAGGAGCTAGCCACCTTCTTTGTCTAAAGTTAAGATATTTTTGTATGAAGACATATTAAAGGCTCTTATGATCAGTGAAGACATCAACATGCACCCCATACAAATAATGTCGCCAAATCTTTAATGCAAACACCATGGCGGCTAATTCAAGATCATAGGTAGGGTAGTTCTTTTCATGCATCTTGAGTTGTCTAGAAGCATTGGCTATGACCTTACCATTTTGCATCAAAACACCACCAAAACTAACACGGGAAGTATCACAATACACCACAAAACCTTTTAGCCCATCAGAAAGGGACAATATAGGAGCGGACACAAGTATATCTTTCAATGTTTGGAAGCTTTTATCACATTCATCGGTCCATACAAACTTAACCTTCTTTTGAGTCAGTTTTTTCAGAGTGGAAGCAATGGAGGAGAACCCATTCAAAAACCTTCTATAGAAACACGCAAGGCCCAAGAAGCTCATAATATTCGACGGGGTCAATGGTCTAGGCCAATTCCTAATGACATCGATTTTCTTAGGATCCACTTTTATACCATCCCCCAACACTACATGACCTAAGAATGCAACCTCCTTCAACAAAAAATCACACTTGTCATACTTAGCATACAATCTCTCCTCCCTTAATCTTTGCAACACAACCCTCAAATGGCCCATATGCTCTTCCCTACTATGTGAATAGATCAAAATATCATCAATGAAAACCACAACAAAGGAATCAAGGTAGGGCTTGAAGACTCTATTTATTAGGTCGATGAAGATGGCCGATGCATTAGTCAGTCCAAAGGACATCACCAAAAATTCGTAGTGCCCATATCTAGTCTGGAAGGTCGTCTTGGGAATATCACACTCCCTAACCCTCACTTGATGGTACCCAGACCAAAGATCAATCTTAGAGAAAAAACTAGCCCCTTGCAATTGGTCAAACAAGTTATCAATTCTTGGAAGAGGATATCTATTCTTTATAGTGACCCTATTAAGTTGCCAGCAGTCAATGTATATTCTATGTGACCCATCTTTCTTCTTCACAAACAACACCAGTGTACCCCAAGATGATTGGCTAGGTCTAATAAACCATTTTCCAACAAATCTTTCAATTGCTCCTTTAACTCCTTCAACTTCGTCGGGGTCATATAGTAAGAGGGAATGGAGATAGGTTGAGTGTTGGAAAGGAGATCTATGCCAAAATCTATTTCCCTTTCAGGAGGGATACCTGGGAGGTCATTTGGAAAGACATCAAGAAACTCATTTACAACTGGGACCGACTCAATAGAAGGGACTTTGGACTCCACATCTTTGACCCTCACAAGATGATACAAACACCCCTTGGAAATCAACCTATGGGCTTTAATGGATGAGATCAACCTACCCCTTACTACCACATCATGACTTTCCCATTCAAGGATGGGTTCATTTGGGAATTGAAACTTGACTTGATGGGTTCTACAATCAGTAGAAGCATAGTAGGCATACAATCAATCCATCCGAATAATAACATCAAAATCAACCATATCTAATTCAACAAGGTCACAAGGTAAGATTTTATGCTAGATGCAAATCGGACAATTTCTATACACTCTCCTAGCAACAATAGATGCACCAATAGGAGTAGACACTTCATATGACTCATGCAACAACTCCGACTCCACATGGAACTTCTTAGCAACAAAGGGGAACAAAGGAAAGGGTGGCACCCGGATCAATCAAAGCATATACATCAAGATCAAAGATTTTCACACATACAGGTAATAATATTGAGGACCTTACAAACCCCTTGCCTCCCATGCAGAGCATAAAACCAGTTGTGCCTTGAGGCACCACCTTGAGGACCGCCTCTACCCAAAGGGACAACATTTGCACCCCTGACCGTGCCACGAACCTTTGGAAAATCTATCCTCTTATGACCAAGCTCAGCATACATTGGAAACCCTCAAACATGGACCCCCATTCTTCCTACAACACTTAGGATGCATCTTATTAGGAGCCACAAAACGTACACCTTGGGACCTAAGGAAGTCATTGGCAAACCCCATATTATTATCATAAAGAGGCCCTTGGCCTTGTTGGAGTCTAGCACCTTTGTGGAACTTGCCCTCAAAATGGGCCCTCTTGGCCTCATGGCCCCTCCTTTTTTCTCAACTTCTCTTTTTCCATTTGCTCGGCATATGTCATCAACTGAGACAAGTCCATGTTTCCAATAAGCAAGGCAACCGACATTCTTCACTTACCAAGTCAATAATCCCTATAACAAACTTATTAATCATTGACCTAGAGTCGGCCACCAAGTGAGGAGCATACTTTGAAAGTTGATTAAATTTGAGGGCATATTCCCTCACACTCATACCACCTTGTTTCAAGTTCATTAACTCAACCAACTTTGCCTTCCTAAGCTTAAGACGGAAGAATCGATTAAGGAAAGCCAATTTGAATTCCTCCCAAAACACCACATAGCCATTACCCTTCTCACCTTTCCATTGATCAAATCAAATTCGGGCCTCCCCCTTGAGTTGGTACATTGCCAACTCCGCCTTCTCATTTGGCCCAACACCCATGATCGAAAAAATTTTGTAGACTTCATCAATAAACTCTTATGTATCCTCATCCACATTTGGTCCATGGAAAACTAGAGGATTTATCCTCATGACGTCCCTTACCCTAGCTCACGGGGTAGTAGCATGAGGGGCTTGGGCCCCTTTTTAGACTTGGTTTGCAACCACTTGGGCAAGCATAATAAGAATATCTTGGAGCTCACCATTGGTAGGTAGCTCCTCGGAAGTTTGGGCCTGTTTTCCTCTAGTATTCGGCATGATCTAGCATAGCAAAGAACAATATTTAGGGGAGAATTCTTATCACAACTCTATAGCATGACTTAAGACATAAAAAAGGGAAACATTTCCTAAAACGCCTAATAGCCTCCTATTCATAGTCATGGCGCGCTTCATAACCATGAATACGATACTAATTAGTACGGTGTGTTGGACTCCGAGGATCTAACAACCTAATGATCTGATACAAAGTTTTTCACGACCCAAGCCTAGGGACTAGAAGTGACACGGGGAATGGGGAACCCGAAGGAACCTCAAACAAGCCTTTTAACTTACCATTACATATCATTGGTCGCGGAAGCATGCAAAGATGTAAATAATAATAAGAATGCAATAGGACTAGGAGGACTCATATAAACATCATAAACAAGAGACAAGAGTCAAGCTCATCATAAGAACAAAGTATGTCCAACAAGCACCTCTAATAAAATAGAAAGAGTGGGGCCCAAGACAAGTTACCGAACACTCCTTCTTATTTAACATAGAGGATAAGAAATATGTCTCATTACAAAGATAAGATCAACATAAACCGAGGTCCACGGAATGGAGGACTCACCAATAAGCTTGGAGTAGCACCGACCTAACCACATAGATGAGGAGGATGATCAACTTGGCACCGGTCCCTATATGGTGATATCATGTAGGCAATAGTGTACGTTAGTACTTTCAATGTACTAAGTATATCGGATACGATGCAACAGTAAACAAGCTCCATAGTCGAAATGGATGCATTAGACAATAGGCATAGTATAGCAATATTGCATGTATGATCGATGCATAAGTAAAACATGCTAGGGTAAGTCATGCTTATATAAGATATCATATGTGTAGAAGAGACCAAGTTAGAATCCCAACTTTGGATGGGAGATGTCGTTCACACCATAACACCCTGGTGGCAAGGTACTTATCCCACAAATGGTAGATGTCGTTCACACCCGGACACCCTAGTGGCAAGGTACTTATGCCTCACATGGTAGATGCCATTCACACCCAGATATCTTGGTGGCAAGGTACTCATTTTTTCCTCACATAGTCGTCCGAGCCCTTTGCCCCCAGACCGGACATGGTCTAATGCCACACAATATATAGAACATTCATATATACATTATTCCCATAAGAGCATTTCATCATTAAAACATCATACATATCATATATCATGCTTTGAACCTTAAATTCCTCAAGAAACAATAACAGGATATTTTATCAATCACTTGGCGGGTATGTTGGGGGTAAAAGGGCATGCAATTTAGAGATGAACTCATGCAGTAAAATCAGTGGTAAAAGCTTTAATCAACACTTTGCAACACCCCAAAGATATTCACATCAAAACCCTCATCAAATCCAACATTAGATCCAAGATCTAGAGCCCAAAACATGCTTAAAAAACCATACTTTCATGGACATAAATCACTATGCAGTAAATTTCTCAATATACAAGACCCACATGTAAAATCTACTAAATCATGCAATATTAGTAAAAATAGGGTTTAGGGACCATGGGTGGAAGGACCCAATGATTCAACACCATACACCTTAGCTTTTGTGAAGTTCTTGAAAAAGACTTTAATGGAGATTTGAAGCCTGGGTGAGATCCTTGAAGAAATCCTTGAGATTGGCCTTGAGTTTGGGACTTGAATTTAGTGTTAGAAATGAGTCTAAGTATTTGGGGAAATATTGGGGAATGTTTAGGGTGATATGAGGTTGAAATAAGGGTAAGTATAGGTGTAAATACATTTGGAAAAACTTAGGTCCAACACTTAGAAAAATCTGGGCGAATTAGGAAAAGACAGTGCAGAAATAACACCTCTCCGCGTCACGGAGAGGCGCGGATGCCCACTAGAATTTGCACCAAGTACAAATTTAATAAATCGATTCCTTCTCTTTAAAATCGAGGTTAGACCCTCATCACCCTAATTTGGACCCCCTGAACTAGAATATGAATTCGGATTTTCGAAATTCTAAATGAACTTTTAGATATATTAAAAACAAGTTTCTGGTTACTTCCGAGGCATATTTTGGGGCACTTTTTTGGGATCATTTCATTGGCTCATTTCCTATCGGTCAAAGCTACCTATGATGTCGAAGATTATGTTAAGTTATATATCCATGAGTTGGTTAGATTGTGTGGGGTGCCCTTTTCTATCATTTCAGATCGTGGTGCTCAATTCACTTCTCACTTTTGGAGGTCTTTCCAAAGAGGTCTTGATACCAAGGTTAAGCATAGCACGACCTTTCACCCTCAAAAGGATGGCCATGCCAAGAGAACTATCCAAACTTTTGAGGATATTCTTAGATCTTGTGTTTTGGAGTTTAAGGGAAGTTAGGATGATCATTTTCCACTCATTGAATTCTCTTACAACAATAGCTACCACGTAAGCATTGGTATGGCTCCTTTTGAGGCTCTTTATGGTAGGCATTGTGGATCCTCGGTTGGGTGGTTTAAAGTGGGGGAGATGGTTTTGCTAGGTCCGAATTCGGTCATGGAGGCCTTGGAGAAGGTGAGGTTAATAAGGGAGAGATAGAAAATAGCCCAAAGTAGACAAAAGTCCTATTCCAATGTGAGGAGAAGGGATCTTGAATTTAAGATTGGTGATTGGGTTTATTCGAAGGTCTTATCCATGATGGGTGTGGTTCAATTTGGAAAGAAGGGTAAATTGAGCCCAAGTTTTGTTGGTCCTTATAGAGTGTTGAGCCGGACTGGTAAGGTGGCCTATGATTTGGAGTTGCCCATTGATATTAAGATGATTCATCCTATTTTCCATGTAACTATGTTGAGAAAGTGTGTGGGTGACCCAAGTGCTATTGTTCCTTTGGATGTTGTGGGTGTCGTAGAAGATAATTTAACTTATGAGGAGGTTCTGATAGAAATTTTGGATAGACTAGTGAAGAGGTTGAGAAACAAGGATGTAGTCTCCGTCAAGATTCTTTGGTGAAACCAACAAGTTGAAAGTGCCATATGGGAAGCCTAGGCAGACATGAGAAAATAATATCCATATCTTTTTCACTCTACTCAACCCTAAGGTACTAACTTAAGTCCCCTATGTGATTTCAAGTCTTAAGTTTTAGCCCTTATGTCATTTTGCATGCATTCATGTCCATGTTGACAAGTTTATGGTGATTTTGATATTCACGTTGAGATTTTTGAGGATGATGTTTAAATATATTGTTGTATTCATGTCGGGCTGAAGTCTTCATGATTACTTATCTTATGTACATTTCTTTGACATTTGCGGATGAATGTTCCTAAGGGGTATATATTGAAACACCCCAAAAATGCACATCGAAAATGCCCATTATCGTAATTTCCATATGCCTCAAAATTTATGCATGATATCGAAAATCTGACTTCATATTCACGATCAGGGGCAAAATTGAGTGGGAAATGGGTATAACCCCGATTTTAGAGCAACCGTAGCAAAAAAAATGATTTTAAAAAATTTTCATTTTTAGAAGCTATTCGTGACAATTCCGCGATGTGTACCTATCATGGAGCAGTGTTGTTACTTCCTTATTTTTTCTGTCTCGGCCTAAGGCATTGGCCTCTTGTCCATTCCCTTTTTATGCTTAAAAATAGCTATACTTAGCCATATTTTAACTCTATATTATTCAAGACACTCTCGAAACCCTTTCTAACAGTTAGTCTAATATTTTATACAAATTCAAGTGTCCCAAGCTTAATTTTTGATCTCAAGAAGTTCATTCAAGCTTCGAGTTCAATTCAAGTCTACACAAAGAAAACCTAAGTCTAAGTATGTAGGTTTCAATCATTGGGTCCTTTCACCCATGGTGTCCAATTTTCCAATCTTATGAAATTGCATGTTTTCAAGTTATATTATTTATGGGTAACTTTTATTATGGATTGTAAGCATGATATATGTTGGAGTTTTAGGAAATGTTGATTAAATATGTATGTTTATCTACCTCAAACTTATACTATAAGTTGGTTTTATCTATTAAGACTACGTATGTTTCGAGCTATGAAACTACGATCTACTATGAGATTTGATGATGAATTTCAAGGTATTTCATTTGAGGGTTTTGCAAAATGTTGGTGGGTTGATTAGCATTGAGTTTTCTAAAATGAATTCACTGTTGAATTACATGATTTTGAACAAGCATTACACACCCACCAAGTGTTTGATAAAATGTCAAGTCCTGAATTCTCAAGTTATTTACATGTTTTATAAGTCAAGTAACTTTCTGATGAATATGGGATATCAAGTATGTTATGAATTCATGAAATTATCTATGATTATGCAAATAGGAAGTTACGCCCTATTTTCAAGATTTTACCTCTTGTGATCCTTCGATGTTAATGCAAGGGTAATGCTTAATGATGATCTATTCTCATGTTTCAAGTTAGGCTCACCATTAGACGTCAAGTATGTTAGAGCTACTCATGTCATGATTCCATGTTTATTGTAAGTTATTAAAGTTATGATGATTACAAGTATTCAGTGGAATTAGACTTAGCACCGATGGATGGAGGGTTTGCTCTCTTTCCTTGAACTATGTGCCAACATAGGATTATATTATGCCCTTGCTATACTAGTGGACCATTTAGTGCACTTTCTCTTGAATTCCTCTCGAAATGGGATGGTCTTCCTTAAGGTGAAGCTTCTCATGAAATCCTCAGCAGAATGGGATGGGTTTCCGTAAGGAAGGTTACTTCCCGAAATGGGACGGGCTCCCCTAAGGTGAACTTTGGTTTACCTTCGAAAGTGGACCACCTCTTTACCGGTGAGGGGTAATCATCAAGATTCAAAGTTGTAACTCGCTTGGTCTTATTCTATTGTAGTTGAGGTCTCTGCACAGATGTGTTATGATCTATCCAAGTTGAATGATTTACAAGCATGTTTTACTACAAGCATTGATCATGCATGTCATATTGAAATTATGCTCATCTATTGCCTATTA
Organism: Solanum medicagineum; assembly: GCA_026153255.1. Classification (NCBI taxonomy): domain Eukaryota; kingdom Viridiplantae; phylum Streptophyta; class Magnoliopsida; order Solanales; family Solanaceae; genus Solanum; species Solanum medicagineum. Next base: position 1,835 of record JAPFFP010037455.1, on the reverse strand, counting down.
CTATGCATTTTGGCTATATTGGCTTATGTCTTATTGCATTACGTCCTAAATACTTAGTACATTCAAATGTACTAACGCGTACTCTACGCATACATTATGTTACTATGTAGGAACCGGAGCACCTCACTATCATCCTCCACGTGGCTAGTTTTGGCATCTTGAAGATAAGCTTTTGGTGAGTCCTCAAGTTCAAGGACACTAGCTATGCTACTCTTGCTTATACTATTTCTCTATGTTGATCTTTGATACAATGAGGGTGAGCCCGAAAAGAGACTTGGCCCCTGCCCAGTCTATGGTTAGAGGTGTTGTTGGAACAATCAATGTATCTTTTCTTTGAGCTTTGACTCTTTATGCTTTATAAATGACAAGACTTCACTTAGTTCCCTTTTCCGTTGTTTATATTCTTGTTGTTCTTTAGTTGCTTCCATGACCAAGGATGTATAATTGATATGCTAAGAGGCTTGTTTGGTAAAACGACTCCAAAAAGGGCCCGAAAATGTGCCTGGGAAGTGCCCAAAATCGTAATTTCCATATATCTAAAAGATTGTGCGTTATTTTGAAAATTTGACTTCATATTCTTTTTCATGGGTTCAAATTGAGTGGAAGTGGGTTTAACCCTGATTATTAAGAAAGCAAATCGAATTATGATTTTCCAAGTGGAGCTGAAAATAGTGGGGCTTCTGTGTCGCGAAATTTTGGTGACTGTTTCTCCAACTCGTTCCAAGACTTTTAAGTCTTGGGCCTATGTGTTCTGAAATGTGTATTTACCTATACTTATCCATATTTCATTCTCATATCATCCTAAACATTCTCCAATACTCACTCATACACTTAGCCATATTTTCCACTCCTAAATTCAAGTCTCAAAACCTCTTCCGAATCTAAGGATTTCCTTTAAGCTTCAAGCCTTTATTTCTAATATTCACTAAGAGTTTCTCCAAGATTAAGGTATGTGGGTTTCAACCAATGGGTCCTTTCACCCATGGTGCCCTAATCTTCTTTTTACTCAATTTGCATGATTTAAAGTTGATTTTACAAATGGATTTACTAGTATGAGCTTGTCTATGAACTATGATAAAGGTATATGAAATTGTGAATGTTTTTGTATCTTTTGAGCTATAAATCTTGGATCTAATGTGATATATGATCAAGGAATTTGATGTATATTGCTTGGGAATGTTGCAAGTTGTTGATTGATGATTTTACAATAGATTTGCTTGCATGACTTCACTCTTGAACTGTATAGTTTTACACTAGCACTACACAGTCTCTAAGTGTTTGATAAAATGTCTGGTTATGAATTCTTGATGAATTAAATGTCCAAAGTATGGGATATGATGTGATATACTCTATATAACGTGTTGTATTAGACCATGCCCGATCTGGGGTCATTAAGAGCTCGAATAACCTTGTCGGTGTGGTTAGTACCTTGATAGCCAATCAAGGGGATAGTACCTTGATAACCTAGATGAGGGTTTGTACTCATCAACCATGTGAGGGTTTTGTGCTTCGCCACCTGGCTGATAAGGTGAGATTATAACCAACCATGTGAGGGGTTTGTACCATACCACCAGGATGATGGGGTGAGATCATCATTAACCTATCAAGGGGTTCGTACTTTGGAAATCTTGCTTGGTATCTTCTACACATATGATATCCAATATAAGCATGAGTTACTTAAGCATGTTTTACTTGAGCATTGATCATATATGCCATATTGTTATATTATGCGTAATGCCTACGGTTATGCATTTTGATCATGATGCCTATCACTTGTCGCATTGCATCCTACATACTTAGTACATCCAAATGTACTAACGCATACTCTTGGCTAC
>JAPFFP010037444.1:0-15198 GCA_026153255.1 Solanum medicagineum | reverse complement strand
TGAAGTGTTTATAGGTAGACGGTAAAGAGACGACCAATAAGACAGCCTTATCCTCATCATCAATTTTAACTTCTAGAATTTCTAGGTCAATAATAATGGAATTGAACTCATTAAGACAATATTGAGACAACTAAGTAGAGAGAAAATTTGAGAGAGTCTAAGAGTCTGTGAGATACACATTGTGTATTTTTGTGAGCGTTGTAATACTCCTTTTATTTTTATCACTTCTCTCCTTTTATATCACTAAGTGACACACAAAATTATACCCTCATAGTGCTTAGGCCCAGTAAGATTTTGTTGTACACTTCTCCAGTATAGTGATATTTTTCTCCTCGTCGTTCGTGAATGTAGCCTATTTTTGGGTGAATCACTTTAATTTGTGTCTCCATTTTATTATCTTTCCCAATTTATTTATACTTTTCAATATCAATCCCGATCAATATCACGCTTCCGCTATCGACTGTTATTCCCTAACAAGTAGTATCAGAGCACAGGTCATAATAGTCATAAAAACTGTACAAGTACTGTTCATACGTACAGTTACTGTTCATACATACGGTCACTATTCATACGTACGACAGTTTTTTCAAAGATGGCTTCTGTTACAAAATTTGATATTGAAAAGTTTGATGGCAAGATTAGTTTCTCCATCTGGAGAGTCCAAATGTTGGCAGATCAGATGGTGCAACCTAGCAATGTAGAGGTCTGCGGTAATGCCTTGTGTCGAAAGTCTTCCCGACAAGAACAGATGATCGGGCGGCGTGTCCCGCAGGTTGTTGCGGCAGTACAAGATAGTGCCAGATTCAAAAATGATAATCGCTGGAGGGGAGGTCACGAGCTTGTGTGGTCAGAGTTTGAGGGGAGATTTGTTGGGATGCAAACTCCTCCCACATACAATTATCAAACAGCAGCCCACAATTAATTCAAAGTTGGCAACATATTCAAAGTTGCCAACTTCCGGCAAAATGTTTTCAACACCTACCAAGGTTGGTGGAATGGTTGGCCACCAACTCTTGTTTTGATAAAAAATGGTGACTACTAACACCTATAAATGTAGGAGCATACTGCTCCTAATGAACACACAAGGAAGAGAGAAAATATAGAGAGAGCCACAGAATTCTGTGAGATACACATTGTGTATTTTGTGAGTGTTGTAATACTCCTTTTATATCACTGAGTGATACACAAAATTATATCCTCGTAGTGCTTAGGCCCAGTGAGGTTTGTTGTACACTTCTCCATTATAGTGATATTTTGCTCCTCGTCGTCCGTGGACGTAGCCTATTTTTTGGGTGAATCACGTTAAATCTGTGTCACCATTTTATTCTCTTGCCCAATTTATTTATACTTTTCAATATCAATCCTGATCCTTATCACGCTTCCGCTATCGACTGTTATCCCTTAACAAGTGGTATCAGAGCACAGGTCATAATAGTCACAAAACTGTACAAGTACTGTTCATATGTACAGTTACTGTTCATGCGTACGATCACTATTCATACGTACGATAGTTTTTCAAGATGACTTCTGTACAAAATTTGATATTGAAAAGTTTGATGACAAGATTAGTTTCTCCATTGGAGAGTCCACATGTTGACAGATCAGATGGTGCAACCTAGCGATTTAGAGGTCTGCGGTAATTTCTTGTGTCGAAAGTCTTCCCGACAAGAACAGATGGTCGGGCGGCGTGTCCAACAGGTTGTTGCGGCGGTACAAGATGGTGGCAAATTCAAAAATGATAATCGCTGGAGGGGAGGTCACGAGATTGTGTGGTCAGAGTTTGAGGAGAGGTTTGTTGGGATGCAAACTCCTCCTACATACAATTATCAAACAGCAGCCCACAATTAATTCAAAGTTGGCAACATATTCAAAGTTGCCAACTTCTTGTAAAATGTTTTCAACAAATGGCAAATGGTTGGTGGAATGGTTGGCCACCAACTCTTGTTTTGGTCAAAAATGGTGACTACCACAACACATATAAATATAGGAGCATATTGCTCCTAATAAACACACAAGGAGGAGAGAAAAATGTAGAGAGAGCCACAGAATTCTGTGAGATACACATTGTGTATTTTGTGAGTATTGTAATACTCCTTTTATATCACTGAGTGATACAGAAAATCATAACCTCGTAGTGCTTAGGCCCAGTGAGGTTTTATTGTACACTTCTTTATTATAGTGATATTTTGTTCCTTGTCGTTCGTGGATGTAGCCTATTTTTTGAGTGAACCACGTTAAATCTGTGTCTCTATTTATTATCTTGCCCAATTTATTGATACTTTTTCATATCAATCTCGGTCCTCATCACGCTTCCGCTATCGCCTGATATTCCCCAACAAGACGACAAGGAGAAATATATCACTATAATAAAGAAGTGTACAACAAAACCTCACTGGGCCAAAGCACTACAAGGTTATAATTTTGTGTATCACTCAGTGATATAAAAGGAGTATTACAATACTCACAAAATACACAATGTGTATCTCACAGAATTCTGTGGCTCTCTTTACATTTTTCTCTCCTCCTTGTGTGTTTATTAGGAGCAATATGCTCCTATATTTATAGGTGGTAGTCACCATTTTTTACCAAAACAAGAGTTGGTGGCCAACCATTCCACCAACCATTTGCCATTTGTTGAAAACATTTTACAAAAAGTTAGCAATTTTGAATCTGTTGCCAACTTTGAATTAATTGTGGGCTGCTATTTGATAATTATACGTGGAAGGAGTTTGCATCCCAACATATATAGATAAGAGAATCAAGAAAGAAAAGTAGCATTCACAATACAGAGTACTCCATAATTATGATAAAAGGGAGGGACTATGCACATAAATCAAACTCTTGAAGAATCAATCAGATCAATATTATCCCTTCTTACTGATATAAATATTTAATCAACTATCATTCATTATTCGGGAAAGATGAAAAAATATATTTACGATTCTGTCTCGACTCATTTTTTAGGTTTGTTAATAGTAATGTAGTATATATAGGTAGTATTCTTTTCAATTTATGTGTTTTGAACTCACCCATCACGGATATCATATCCTTTTAGATTTGCAGCAGCAGTTACCGCAGCTCTCCATCCTTGCACCTTCCGCATCCCCTCAACATCATCCTTATACTTTAATTCATGTTCGTCAAATGCTACTGCAAAGCTCCTACTTTGATTTTGAACATGTGGTGGATCCACATTATAGAAGATCGGCATGATTGTTTGTCTATTTTCCCCCTCCTTGCATTCCATTATCTTCACTAATTCATTCAAGCACCACCTTGATGTACCATAATTCTTTGAGAAAACGATTATGGCAACTTGAGACTCTTCTATAGCTTTCAACTAATATGGAATCACCATGCTCTAGCCTTTTATCATCTTGAAAAGTGAAGATTCCCCTGTTTTTCAAACCTTCGTATAAGTGACTCGTAAAAGTTTTACGAGTATCCTCACCTCTAAAACTTAGAAATACATCGTATTTCCATTGAGGACAGTATTGTGAATCCTTGCAGAAGAAGAAGATGCCATGGATATATGTTGATCTGGAAAAAGAAAACACAAATTGTGTGCGACTATAAGATGAAGAAACAGAAAGAAAATGAAAGGGAAATATTTCTGTGAATTATTTATGCTCAACTCCACTTGTTATTAGAATTATTGGGGGGAAATGAAAAAAGTGAATCAATCACATGGCCACTTTCTTTAAGCAGACGACTTGACTTCAAAAGCACTACATGAATCATTTTTTTGGAGAAGTATTTATTGAAATTATAAAATATGTTATTCAACAACTCTAATTTATTAAAGAAGAGATCAAAGTGAGTTGTTTTGATCGTAAACACAATTCACTTTCAACTCTAAGATAGCTATCAAGAAACCTAAAGCAGTGAAAGTTTCTAGGAACTAAACACTACTTTTTGTACGAGCTGATATTAGGAAATTCCTTTAAAAAAAGAAGCAGAAAGTGAAATTACATGGTCCTACTTGAATGGAAAAGAAGAATCAACAACTATAAAGAAAGACTATAGAGGACAAAAGCTAAAAAATTCCTTCAAGGATCAACTACCCACCCTGCACCAGGACCCCACAGTAATACATACACAATGGACAGCTATAAGTACAAGTGGATGAAGCTTCAAAGAAATTCTGTTTTAAATTATAATATGAAGAGAAAATATCCAAGTAAATTTCTTTGGCACTAACAAATAGTCAGAAAAAGAAATATGTACTGTAATAGGTTGAAAAAGTCTTCATCCATCGAAATGTGTTTGATAAGGAGGAAAATATGTTCCAAAAAGAATATTTTAAAAAATATTGTTCTTACCAAGAAGTTACTTAAATATAAGAAAATAGATTTTTCTGGTGGAAATAAGGAAAAAAATTTCATGAATGATATTCCACATTGATAGTAAAAAAAAAAAGATTATCTCCATGAATTATTGAATCCATGTTGATACTACCCCCACCCCAACTTTAATAAAAGGAATATGTTAGTAAAAAAGAAAAAGTGAAAAAGATGGTGCTTTTACTTTATGGATGAAAAAGCGAGCTTGAATCATCTTTTTTCAAAAAAGTTTTTATTCAAATTGTGAAATATGTTAATTCAACAACTCTAATTTATTAAAGAAGAGATTAGAGTGAGTTACTCGGATCATAAGCAACCTTCACTTACAAGAAACCAAAAAGAGCGGTGAGAAAATTGAATAGTAGAGAAGAATCAACAACTATAAAGAAAGAATAGAGGACAAAAGCTTTTTAAAAAAATTATATATGGCTATTTTAATTGAAGTAGAAAATTACTTCAAGGTGGATGAAGCTGCAAAGAAAATCTGTTAAATTATAATATAAAAAGAAAATATCCAAGTAAATTTCTTTGTCACTAACAACCAGTCAAAAGAAGTAATATGTACTGTAACAAGTTGAAAAACTCTTCAGCCATCAAAATGTGTTTGGTAAGGAGGAAAATATGTTCAAAAAAGGTTCGATTTCTCTCATGTTTAATTGATTAAAAATATTGTTCTTACTAATATAAGTTATTTAAATATAAGCAAGCAAATTTTTCTAGTGGAAACAACTTTCATACATCAATAACAAAAAAGAATAATTTTATATCTATGGATGCATGCCCAATGAATTCTTGAATCCATGCTGATGCCATCCCCACCACAACTTTAATAAAAGGAAGTAGGTAAGTTAGTGCGAAAGAAAAAGTGAAATAGCTGGTCCTTTTAATTTATGGATGGACAAAGTGAGCTTGAAATTCTAAAACACTACCGGTCCTACGATGAGAAGATGTTAACACAAACAAATTTAGCAGAAACTCACATTTATAAGTATAATTTCTATAACTTTTTCTATTTTAAATTTATTTCTAGAGTCAAACGTGGAAGGGGAGCGTTGGAGTAAGTTGTAAAGTTGTTGTCGTATAACCAGGAGGTTACACATTCCAGTGTTACACCCCGATAAAATTATCAAAATACTCCTAGATGAGAAAACGCATCTTCCAAAACTTTTTTGGCAAATCCGAGACCGGAAATGCGATAAACACGAAAAATTGTGTAGGGAAAAGGTCTTGGTTGAATTTCTGAGCAACCGAATCAAAAGATAATTTTTCAGGGCAAAAACGCAATTCCACAAGAGTGCGCGAGAGGTTCACGTCGCGAACTTATCGCAAACTTACACTTAACTGTGGTCCCTATATTTTCTACGGGATTAGAAATCGATCAAAAAAATTTTGGAAAGAAATGAACATGGAGGGAACAAGTCCTCGTCATGCACGGACATGGTTCACCGACCTGTTCCACTGAAGCTCAAAATTTTTAATTTTTCGAGGGGCATTCTAAACTTTTCCCCCACCCCTCCTAAAGTTAAACTACAATCAATATAGATCATTTTTTTCCAAAAAAGGGTTCCTAACTCATTCTTAAGTCTTTTACGCTAAAACAAAACTAAGTAGAGACCTTGAGCGAAGAAGAGGATAGAAGGCTAGGGTTCAAGAGAATTGAGGCTAATTTCTTGCAAAGTTGATTGTCCGTCTTTATTCCAGGTATGTAAGGCTAACATAACGTTGGATTGAGTTTGTCCATGTGCCCCTGCATCTCCAGCGAGTTGAGTTTGAGTTTTGAATTTCTTCAATCGAATTCCTGAGTTATTTATTGTCCTATGGTGTTCCTTGTATATAAGCATGTATTGATGATGTTCTTGAGTTGAGTATTTGATTTAGATGCATGTTCATGTCTTCATTCACATAAACCCTAATCGAGGATTTTATTTGATTTTATGTATTGATGAAAGAGTAATTTAAACTAATACTATATATGTATTTTGTTGAGTCCAAAGAGTTATATTTTGAGGAATAAGTTTTGATTAGATGATGCATGTTTTAATGAGTTTTTCATGAAATTGAGCATCAAGTTTAAATAATGCTTTAAAAAATATTTTGATGATGATCGATGTAAATGATTATCAAATACATTAATTGAAGAAAGATGATGATGATGATGTCATGAGATGAGTTTGATGTTTAAATTAAAGTCCAATGAGAGTAGATGAGATATTTGTGAGTAATCTACTTACTTGATAGATATGAACACATGTTTTTGGAGTAGTATTGAGCACCGATTTGGGTAAGAGTACAAATAACCCAAATTTCACAAACTATGCTGCTACCATAGGATAAAAATGGGTCAAACCTCTAAAGTCCCTATAGAGGTTTTTATTGGATCCATTGACGGGGTGTCCTATACCCCCGCAAGGTATTGGATGGATGTGGCAATGACATTGCTTTGTTGTATTATCACTCGTTCATATGGTGATGATTGTCGGTTAAGAGAAACTCTCACTTACTTATCAGATGTTTTGGCATGAGTTGCATATTATTGAGTTTATTTTCAAAGCATAACCTTATTCTTTAACTTGCATGTTTTACTGAGTTGAGTATCTTCGATTATGCCCTATCATTTTCAGCTATTTTACATACCAGTATATTCCATATACTAATGTCCATTTGGTACTACATCGTTAGTATGGAATACATGTGATACAGGACTTTAGCCAGCGCATCGTTGAGGTCTAGCTTCCTACTTCCAGAGTTGGTGAGCCCTCCTTGCCATCATAGGAGTCCTTTTCTTTTCACTAAATTGAGTAGTCATAGTTATTTTGTTTGAGGTAGCCGGGGACTTGTCTTGACACCTTTTAGATGAGTATAGAAGCTTCATAGACATTGAGTAGAGATAGTTTGATTGTTTTTATTTTCCAAACTTGATCATTGGAAAACTATTATTATTAGAGTTTTATTCATCTAAAATGACATCCTTTCTGAGTATTCTTCTGTTGTTGAGTATGATGTGATGATGAGATCAGGTGGTTCTCTAGAGGGATCAACAGTGGTTCTTCAAGTACCAGTCACGCCAAGGGTACCCTCTCGGAGCGTGACATCAAGCCTTAGAAAGCCTCTGGCAAAAATATAAGGTACTATACATAGCGGGAGACCGGGCTTGCTCTTTAGTCTGATGTAGTTTTTTAGTATAATTTTTGTTATTTTTTTATTATTTCAGTCGCAATTTTAAGATTTAATGGGACTTTCTTGATGTTTATAGTTAAACATTTTTCCCATTGTTTCTATTTAGCAGATAATGTTCGATAAATATTTTATGGAATAACATTTGACAAACTTAAATGACCAAAATTGTTATGCACATACTTTAGTAACAATTTAAAACCCACCATCAAATATAAGGGATCATTTGTTCATTTTCACTAAAGCTTCATGCACTGTCTCACAGCAATTGTTTCATCCTTTAGCCAACCCCCTACCATAACAAATTTAAGAGTTATAACAAAAATTTCACCAAAAGTTGAAACAGGGATTTCTACTAATGTTAAAATCTGAGAGAGCATCAAAACCGAATCATACAACAAAGTCAAAATCTGAATCTCAGTACTCAGAAAAGCAGAATACAGATTCGACTTCCGTGTTTTACTTGGTAAAAATATCAAAATGGCCCCGGGAAAGTATATTGCCAAAGTTAGAGCATGATCAATACCTCTCGAAATGAAAATGTTTGACGCACAAGTGTTAAAACTGACGCGTTCCACATAAAGTTTTTGTATTTTCAACACAACATTACCCAGTGGTATCCTACAATTGGGGTCTGGTGAGAGTAGAGTGTACACAGACCTTATCACTATCTCGTAGAGACTGAGAGGCTATTTTCGAAAGAACCCCACTAGAGTGCAGCAAATCCCAAGTCCTTTCATGAATCTCTGTCTCTCTAGGGCCAAGAGTCGAGTTGTTCTGCTACAACTAGAAGAAACGTAATAAAGCCTGTAATCATAATATGGATGTTAATAAGACAACAGGTAATTGTATATTCCTAATCCAAAACGATCACAACATGTCTAATCATGAATTAGTGAATTCCGTCGTTTGATCCCCCTGTTTTGGCAAAGTTTATCTTCCATTCTCTGCAATTTGTTTTTTTGGCCAGCTGCCAGCTACTTTCAGCAAATGGAAAACATGATTATATTTACAAGGGAAAAGGCTCAAATATGCAGTCGAACTTTGAGAAAAGACTTAGTTATGCTATCCCTTCAAAGTTTAGCTCATTTACGTCATTACTGTTTGAGAAAAGGTTCATCTATGCCATTATTTTTTTAACTCCGATTTTGCAAAATCACTTAAACAACTTTAAAATACTTTTAAATTAGAGTTTTGGATCAAATGTAATCTTTTTTGTCATTCTTCTCCAAGAATGCCAAGAACACATGAAGAACACCAAGAACTCCCAAATTTTCAACTTCTTCTAATATTTACAAAATCACCCCAAGTTTCAAGAGTAGTGTTTAGATACCAAAACTTGATATTTTTTTCTCCCGAATTCAACCTAACTCAATAAGACCTACTTGAAATTTTTCTTCAAAGTTTCACAACACTAGGTGAAAATAACACTCCCAAAAAAAGAGAAATCAGTTCCAAAATTTTTAAAATTTGCTTTGATTCTTATTTTTATTGTTGTTTTTTATACTACATCCTTATTCCGTAGTATTATTTGAGTTTATGTTCAAAAATTTAATTAATTTAGAGTTGATGAGCAGAAAATTTTACTATAGAGAAGGTTAAAGTTTTGAAACCTTGAAGAAAAATTTCAAGTAGGTCGTGGTGAGTTAGGTTGACTCCGAGCTCAAAGATATTGAGCTTTGGTATCTAACCCGAAAGAATGCTACTCTTGAAATTTGGGGTGATTTCATGAATATTTTGAAGAAGTTGAAAATTTGGGAGTTGTTGTTATTCTTCATGTATTCTTGGCATTCTTGAAGAGGAATAACCAAAAAGACTATATTTGATCCAAACATTAATATAAAGTTGTTTAAAGTTGTTTAAACGGTTTTGCAAAATCGGAGTTGAAAAATAATGGCATAGATGAGCCTTTTTTCAAACGGCAATGGCATAAATGAGCCAAACTTTTAACGGATGACATAAATGAGCTTTTTCTAAAAATTCGATGGCATATTTGAGCCTTTTCCCTATTTAGAAATGGAATTTAAAAAGAATGAATTTGCATACCCAAAAGTATCAACTTCTCAGGAAAGGAACATATTCCCAGTTTGTTCTGCCAAACTAATCCGAAATCAGAATAAAAACATGTTATAACATATTCCATATCAACATATTTCACTAAAGCAACAGAGAGTAAGATAGTAGCATATTCCTAGTCCGAAATGATTTCATGAGGTATATACCTATAATTAATCTATAATCCTAGCCCTTCTAGTAAAGAGTGACACCGACCTTTGTTTCTTAGAAGAAGAGCAACTACCCTCTTCATATCTGCTCCTTCTTATCCCAATTTGAGGCTCAGCTTCATCTTTATACAACAAACGAACTCCAAACTCCTTCATTCTCAGATAATATTATCAACTAGGACATACATAATTTATGATGGCCACTAGGATGCGATCCTGTTTCCGAACCTTGCATGGACGTGAAATGCTTACTGTACCGGGCTTGTGAGTGCAGAATATTCCAACAAAACTACAATCTCTTTCACCTTCTTAGCATTTTGATCTCGTTAAGACTTCCAATCAATACGGTAAATGACTATTGTATCTTTTCTTTTGCCAGCAAGATGAAGAATTAAGGAATGATAAAGATCTCAGATAAAGGAAATAGGAAACCAACAGAACATCTTTATTCAAGAGTGTTCAAAATCTGTTATACATTTATCAAAAGACCAAATTCTCTATATGCAATATAACTTTTCAACAAAGGATGTTTAACTGACCAACCTTTGGTTTATTAGGCTTTGCTGCTAATTGTTCCAGGGAAGGTATTTATATATGGCAGTACTTCATTTAACTTACTACTACTAGCTATTTCCAACCAACATTGTGGAATTCTATGTTGCTCGAACTGTTCAAAAATGCCAACGGATATGTTTCGGATCCTCCATAAGTAGTGTATTTTTGCAGGATCCGACACGGGTGAGGCAACATTATTTTTGGAGAGTCCGAGCAATATAGCTGGAACTTCTCTGGACAACTTAATCCACCTGCTTGAGTGACCATTTTCTTGTTGTGCAAATTCATCCAGAATTGGTCTGGTGACAACCAACATTGACTCCTTTATTTAGGGAAAGGAGAAGATCTCTCTATTATCTCACACAACAACAATTCTGAGATTACAAAAAAAAAAATAACTACCTCTTTTGTTCCCTTAAAACTGGAGTTGCTCTAAACTCACTTATTTCCTGCATCATCAGGGACTATGCTTCTTTAGTAGAACTTGATGGTGGGGAAGAAATTATTTGAGCAAAGTTATTGGATTCCGAGGCTTCATTCATCCACCTGTTATGACAAAGTTATCTCTCCATTCAACTGCAATTTGTTTTTTGGGCCAGCTAATTTCAGGAAATGGAAAATGTGATTACATTTCGAAATGAAGTTTATAAAGAATGAATTTTTACATACCCAAAGTATCATCTTCTCAGAAAAGGAACATGTTCCCAGGTTGTTCTGCCAAAATAACCCAAAATCATAATAAAAACATGTTAGACCGTATTCCTTTATCAAGATCAATGTCAATAAAGCAACAGAAAGTAGGATAGTAGCATATTCCTAATCTGAAACAATCACAACCTCCAATAATGAATTCATGAGATATATACCTATAATTTATCTATAATCCTAGCTTGTACTTGTGACCTTTGTTTTGAGCTCTGGGAAAGAGCTTTAAGAGTGGAAAATAACCTAAGGTGAAGCTCATATCTGCTCCTTCTTATCCCAATGTGAAGCTCAGGCTCATCTTTATACAACAAAAAAACTCCAAACTTCTTTTCTCCAGTGGAAAAGTACCTAAAGTGCCCATAGTCATTTGCTGTTTGTCTATCTGCATTAGATGCATCCCATAAGCCAGCAAGAGGTACCAAGAAAAAATGCATAGCAGAACATGCAGGATTGTTTGAACGGTTGGATGAGGCAAATTTCTGGTTCATCTCATCATCAAATAAGTGAGCTCTGATGTCAATTAATTTGCCAAAGTAAAACACAACAAATCCCAAGAAGTTATCCGATACATACCAATTCTCAGGCAAATTGACTGATACATTTGCACCCATTCCCTCATGGTAGAACCAACTTGGATATTCTTTAACCAACTCGTAAACACTCTTAGTGACAAGGAACCTGCAACAGAGATGTCATGCTGCAATGATAATATATTCTAAAACAACAATCACATATGGAATCATTGCTCCAATCTGCATTTATTGTATGTTATTGCTTTGGAATTTCTAGCAGCTCTGTAAGCTTGTTGCAATCTGATAAGTCCAAGGATTGAAGAGCACCAAGTTGGGCTATGCCTCAAGGCAAATACTCAAAATTATTTCCACTGAGATTCAACTTTTTCTCAGAGGACAAGGATCCAATGTCTTCTGGAAGTCCTCCATCTGTTAAATTGCAGCAACTGACATCCAGTTCTTCCAACGAGAGTAACCCTTCATTCACCTTAGGGAACACGACTTACACTCTATCATCTGTTCTTCTTTCGCAAAAGTCAATAATTTAAGCTTGGTCTATTGGACGATGGAAGACGGAGATCGTGAGATTGTCCAGTGTCTTCTTTCAAGTTTTTAGCAGAAGGACACATCTAGCTTCACCAAACATTTCAACTTAAAAGAATCAGTTTTATTTTTTAATTTTTTGGAAAAAACAATCAACAACAACTGCAACTCTATAAATTTGAACAGAGTGAGTAGTACTCCTCAATTTCATGTATTTATTTTCATAAATACATTGTGGAATTTACTCAAACTCTGCAAAATATTCGTCCCCAAATTCATAAAGTTTACTCAAACTCTATGAAACACAAGTTCAATGTGAGGCATTTCACTGAGCAATAGCAATTATCAAACAAATTTATATACAAAAAGAGTTTTTAAAAAATTCTATTTTTTGCGCTCCATATGAGACTCATTCTTACATTATGCAAAAAATCTAAGTAGAGAAAACAAAACATCAACCTGAAAAGGACATACATCCAGGATCCACGTCGCTAGTTTCTCCGGTTCACCGGAGCAGTGAAGAAGACAAAGGGGACTTACTGGTTTCGGGTTAAAAAGGAAGTGGGTCGGGTTAATTTAATTGGGATGGGTTTTAATTTGGTGGGACTAGTAAGTGACGTGGACCTCTAGTCGGAGATATGTCAAATCCGTTTACGTGTTTAATGCACGGCTTTGGGAAGTGCAGTAAATATTAAATAATAGGAAAAATCATTCCGCATATATAATATATTTAAGACGGTCTCTAAATCTACTATTGATTTAAATAGTGTTTATAAAAGAATAATTATAAAAGAGAAAAATAATGGCTCATTCGTTTTTGTATCAACCATTGCTATAATCTATGAATGTATGGTTATATCTTTCACGTTTCTCTAAATTTCCACACCTTTTATAGAATTTGAATTAGTTTTCGCTTTCCAACTCTTTCATCTTCTATCTCCCAATACTCGTTCATCTCTCTTTCGTTCCTTACAATTAACAATAGAACGTCATGAATAAGAAGAAAAAAACTACATCCACGTATTTCAAAAGAGCATGCTTCTCACACAAAGGCCAAGATCAGGAAAACTAATTGCATGATAGATGACATCTTATGACATCTTGATTACTTTCGTCTTTTGTATTTTGGTTCAGATGTTGGATAAATTTATTTTATATTTTTTGTTGTTATTCTTTGTTACTCTACTATTAACTATTAATTTGAATGCTTTAATATTGGATAACTTAGTACATTCCAATCACAACAAATTGTATATTTTTTTACATTGTATCTTTTCCTTTTCAATGTTTCTAAATTTAAAATGAGTTCGATATAAACTTTCAATGAATAACATCCCGGTACTACTGATATGAACTTGGTGTGAAATTTGGTATATTATGATTGATGTGAATTTGGTATATATATTATGTCTACTATTTGGAAAAAGTTTAATTGTGTTTAGCACTTATTAAGAACCGGCATGAAATTGGTATAATAAGGCATAAATTTGAAGTTATTTATGTTTGACATGAACTTTACATAATTTAAAAGTTTCACTAGTGAATTTAATTGGTATGCAATTATTGATTCTCGGTGTCACTAATTTAGTGGGTACCAAATTTTATATCACAGATTACACATATAATATACCAAATACATATACTTGTAAATTATTTGAATTCATTTAAGATTGTATTCTAGTATACATACCAAAATTAATACAGATAATGAATTGAACCAATATATAATTTAGGCTTACAATTTTTGAATCTTATTCATTGAATAATCAACCATATACTATATTAATACCTAAAAAATACTAAATGAATACATCTATACCATATTTATGCCTAATACTAAATGAATATAATTTACTTGATAGCATTTATCGAATATAACACTTACTATTACTCAATATCGAAAATACTATTTTATACTTGAATGCATTTTTTTATACAAACTAAATCAAAATTTTATACAATTAAAATACTACAACAATAACATATCTAGTGGGATTTAGGATACAATTAATATACTAAATTTATTATATTATAACTGGGCACAAAATACGTCCACATTATCGAATGTTTACATTTACTATAATCAGAATGCAAAATATATACAATTTTTATACACAATGTTACTATCAATTATTAATTGAAAATCAATTTTTATTATCACATGCATGCAAAATATAGACCAATAAAAAAATATAATAACATAACTACGTGAGGTAAATATCTGGATCTTACTCAACTAATTACAGCAATTCAAGGAAGTCAAATATTTTCAACTTTAATCTGTTTAATTTATGCCAGTTACAAATCAACATTTACAGATTGGATTTCCTTTTAAATTCTTTTTCGTTTTTTCTTAAATTATACTTGAAAATGTTATACACTGTTATTATTTTACTGTTACTATTTGAGAGAAAAAAATCATGTTATAACTTGTAGTAAAGTATCTTATAAATGTCAACTATTAAATTTTCACAAATATCTAATAATAAGAATAAACAAACAAACAAATAAATAAATAAATAATTCATTGATTTTTCGAACCGAAAAAAAGCCACTCGTACACCAATTAGCAGGCCAATAAAACTACTTCCTCCCGCGAGACATTGATTTCCATGGACCAAAATTATGACAAACAGATTTGAATATATAGTACTTAGTGTCATTCGAATTTAATAAAGTAGACTTTTTTTAATCATAAATTTTTTATATGCTTTTTAAAATTTTCTTAAATCATCCATTATTATAATTTATGAATTTTTACGTATTTTTTAAATATATAAATATTATTGTTTTAAAAAATTAAAGATTGTTATGCAAATTTCATGATCATAAAAAAAAAGTTTGACTGTCGAAATCTGAATAATGTCATATGTAAGTTGAAAGGAAGGGAATAATAATTATATACATACACTTATTTAAAGATTTTTTTTACGCTATATCATTATAGCTTAACCTATGAAAGTAGACTAGTAATTAACCATTTTAACCAGCTTGGTGTTTAATCAATCATATAAGAGTTAATTATGTTATAGATAACCTAATTTTATTTTAGCTTATTTTTGTATATGTGCATAGAACGTCACAAAACTCTTAACACTGAAAACAAAATAATTTCTGCTACCTAGTCATAGATTATGCTAA
>JAPFFP010037433.1:0-15199 GCA_026153255.1 Solanum medicagineum | reverse complement strand
TCCCCCCTCTCCCCCCCCCCCCCTCTCTCTCTCTCTCTCTCTCTTCTCTCTCTCTCTCTCTCTCTTTGCAATTTCTTACAGATATATAATTACAAATGTATATCAGTTGCATATATACAATTATTTTTTACAGATATACATAGTCAATTCGACAGATATACATATACAATTTGTCTCTCTCCAATCTCGCTCGCTTCTCTCCTCCCTCTCTCGATGTCGCTTGCTTCTCTCTTCCCTCTCCCAATCTTGCTTGCGAGACATACTAATATATGTATATTAATTACACATATATAATTATTTGACAGATATACACATACAATTTGACAAATATACATATATAATTCGCCTTTCTCCTCCCTCTCTCTATCTCGCTCGCCTCTCTTCTCCCCTCCAGGTCACATAGCCGAGATTACATTGTGTAATTATGTAAAATATAGTTATTTGACCATATTAAATTTCAAGCCTAGGCTATTTATGAAAATTTTCCAAAAGAATTCATGTTTTTTTCATGTATAAATTATATATAATCATGTATCAATATTATATAAATAGTTTGTAAACATGTGTCGATATTGTACAAATTGTATACAAATGAGTGTCGATATTATATAAATAGGTATGGAATGTATAGACATTATATAAATGGTGCATAATCATCTATCAATATTGTATAAATAATTATGCAATGTGTCATGTCCCGCGAGAGTACCCTAGACGTAACCGGCATTCAGAGACTATTACTAGTCCCCAAATGAACCACTTGGCCTCATCACAATCATTCAATCAATAAACTCTATACAATAAGTGGAAGAATAAGAAAAGTAATGGGCACATCTCCTCTAGTCTCAAAATAGTATCAATAAATAAAAGGGCTAGTGGAAAGAACTAGCTCAACAAGTCTTAACATCAACATTCGACTCTAGTCTATGAAGCCTCTATCACTATCAAGTGGTGTCAATGACAGACTCGTGGCTACCTTAAAATAAAGTAAAGATAATCAATTCTAACTCTAAAAGAAAGATGAAAATAAATGTAATGATTCCTCCAAAACAGGGGAGGCTCGCCAATCAGCTGAATGTCTTAGATCCTCAACGATGCACATGTTGACGATCTCTAATCCATATATCTGTATCATGAAACAATGCAACACCGAGTGTTGTCAGTACGTTGAATGTACGGTATGTAAAATAGTTGAAAACAATATAGGCGAATAACATGGAAATAACAACAACTCAACTCAGTAACACATGCAGTTTAAGAATGAGATCATGCTTTGAAATTTTAACTCAGTACTATGCAATTCACACCAAATCATTTAAATTTATAATAAAATAATGCTTCTCAAAAGACACTTTAGTATGCAACTCAGTTAAATCGAATATGCAATTTAGGGAGTTTCTCTAACCGACATCCTCAGCACCACCCTCTTTGATGGTGCACAACGAAGACGACGTCATTGCAACGCCCGTCCTAAACTTGCCATAGTAAAGAACGTATAAGTCTACCTCATGAATCATGATTCATCAGCAACGTCCATCTTTTTGGGACAAGAGTTGCCAGAATGTGTTGCATAATTATCTTACGCTGACAAACGTATTTCTGGGGCATTTTCTCTTACCCAACTCAGTGCTCAATTATACTTCCAAAAATATCCTCTTTAAAATTCATCTCAAACAGCATCATCATCGTCATCTCCTATCAATAAATATATTTTGAAAATCACTTACAGCATCATCAAAATATTTCCTCAAAACATCAACTGCTCTCTTTTAAAAACCTATGCTGCAAAAATCTTTACATATCATCAAGACTCTTTCTCAAATCAATTTTTATGCTCAACATTCATATTCATGGAGACTCAGTAAAATATGCTTGAAAATCATCCTTGCTTAATGTACAAAAATAACTTAACAAATCCAATTTGAAAAATGCATAAGAAAAGTGTAAAGTATAATCATCACTTAGGGTTCATGTGAATGAAAACATGAACATACATTTAACGATTACTCGACTTCAAGAACATCATCAAGATATTATTGTATACAGGAAACTCATTAAGACAATAGAAAACTTAGAAACTTAATTCAAGAATTGGGGTTAAAACTTCTCTCGTACTCAATTTTAAAGAATCAGCATGTGGGATGCGTGGATGAACTCAATTCAGTGTTATGAGTAGCCTTACATACTTGGGATGAAAGTAGACAATCGAATTGGCACAAATCCAGCTTGAAATCCTCGACTCCTCACTCTTCTCGCTTCTCTTTTAGCCCTAGGTCTTTTTCAGGGACTTCGAACGGCTTAAGAATGGGTTATAAAACCTTTTCATACTTAAAACGACTCATTTTGATCGTATATTAGGTCAAGAAGGGGTTTGGAAAGGTTTAGAATGCTCCTCATGAAATTCGAAAAAGAGTTGTCTTTGGACACGAGGTCCGCGACGCGAACTGCGTATTTTTTGTCAATAATTGTTCGAACGAGCTTTCTAATCCCGTAGAAAATTTTTGGGAAAAAACTAAGTGTCGTTCCGCTGCAGGTGCGCGTCGCACACCTGTCGCGCACCCTCACTAGCTCACATTTTCGCATCGAAACATTATCATTTGATCCGGTTGCTCTAAAAATCAACCGAGATCATTTATCCACTCAATTTTTCATACTGATCGCTAATTCGACCTCGAATTTGCCACCAGAGCATGAGAAGACGTGTTATGCACACATCTCTCCTCTAGGGGTATTTTGGTAATTTGTTGGGTGTTACATAATGTGTCGATATTGATATTTAGTTGACTATAATGCATTTCAACCTTAATAAAATAAAAATAAACAAGATATAATAAAATGACACAAATATTCATTTTTTCACAAAAGAAGTGAAATGATTTAAAAAGGGAGAAAACTTTTTAAGAAAAGAGCAACAATAAAATTTAAATATTAAATTTTTTATGTTAGAAAAATCAGAAAGAAAAAAAGTCAAATAGACAAATAAAAATGATGTTAATCCATCCGATCCCTAAATTAAAATAATAATAAAAAAAGGACAGACCCCAAAAAAGGAGAAAAAAAAAGGAGATGGAGGAGTTGAAAAGTAAGAAAAAAAGGAGAAGAATGTGATAAAAATAGCCATTTGAGCAATTTAGTAAACTTGGGCTAGTAAACTTGGGCTAAAAAATGTAAAGAAACTTATGAACTGTTAGCCCATCAAATTTTTCCTGTAATAATTACAAAATATAGCTACATCATAGTTTGCTATGAAATGTATAATTGTACGTTTGCCTTTAGTCTGCATATATTCATACAAATTGAAATATAGTTAAAGGAGTTAAACACGGAATTACTGTTTTTCTTTTATGATAAATTATCATAATTCACTCCTTAAATCAGCCAGATTCAAAATGGAGTCCAAATTCAATATGAAATTTTATTTTATTTTATTTTTTGCATACCAAAAATTCAAAAGACAAGTATTATCATGTATCTGCGTGAAAATTCTCATTTGAGAAAAAAGGAGGTCAAATCATGTTGTGTTCTTTTTATCTCAACATTTAGTTTGCTATTGAATGTATAATTGTATTTTTCCTTTAATTTGCATACATACATAAAAATTGAAATATAACTAAAAGAGTTAAATATAAAATTATTGTTCTTCTTTTATGGTAAATTATCATAATTCACTCCTTAATTTAGGCAGATTTAAAATGGAGTCCAAATTGAATATTGAAACATGTTTTTTATTTTTTTGCATAATTGAAATTCAAAATACAAGTTTTGTCACATATTTGAGTGAAAATTCTCATCCAAGAAAAGAAAAAGAGACCAAATCACTTTGTATTCTTTTTTATCTCAACATAAAATACATATATAAAAATACAATTATCTTTCAATGTGAATTCAAAAATACAATTGAAATATAAAGAAGTTCAAGAAGTAAAAATGAATTTGAAAAGAAATGTCGTTACTGTGTTCATTTAATAATTTGAATACAAAAAATACAAAAAATTATTGGTATGTTCATTTAACCATTTAAAAAATACAAATGAATACATTCAGAGTATTCAATTAATGATGAATATATTTTATATAAAAACTAAAATGAAACGCCCCAAAAAGGCCGCCAAAATGTACTTCGGAAATACCCATAATCGTAATTTTCATATATCTCAAAATTCATGCGTAATATCGAAAATCCGACTTCATATTCTTGATCAGGGGAAAAAATTAAGTGGGTAATGGGTATAACCCCGATGTTAGAGGATCCATAGCGAAAAGTAATTTTCGCAAAAATTTGATTTTCAGTAGTCATCTGCGCTCTGGTCGTGACACGCTAAGGGCGCGGATCAATTAGAGTTGCCTGCGCGATGGGTCCGCATCGCGGACCAAACGCAGATCAGTTCAACTTTTTCCTTAGTTTTTTATTTCGGCCCAAGGGCCTTGGTGTCATAGCCCCATTCACACTTATGCGTGAAAACACGTATACTCAGCCATTTTTCAACTCTATATCACTCAAGAATCTCTCAAAATCCTCTCCAAGACTTAACCAAATATTTCATCTGAATTCAAGTGTCTCAAGCTTAATTCTGGATCTCAAACACTCATTTCAAGCTTTAAGACTCCTCCAAGTCTATATCAAAGGATCCCAAAATTTAGGTATGTGGTTTTCATCCATTGGGTTCCTTCACTCATTGAGCCCAATTTCCATTTTATGAAAATTGCATGTTTTCAAGTTGTATTATCTTTGGGTATCTTCTATTATGGATTATGAATATAAATTATGTTGGGTTTTTATGAAATGTTGATTTATTATACATAACTATCTATTTCAAGCTTAAACTATGAATGGATTTTGTCTATTGAGACTATACATGTTTTAAGCTATGAAACTATGATCTATTATGAGCTTTGATGTTGAATTTCATGGCATTCTATTTGAGGGTTTTACTATATGTTGGTAGGTTGATTTGCATTGAGTTTTCACATATTATTTCATTCTTGAATTGTATGATTTTGAACGAGCATTATACACTCATCAAGTGTTTGATAAAATGTCTAATGTCTTTTCAAGGTTTCTTAAAGTTACTAGTGATCTATTGCATGATTTATGAGTCAAGTGACTTTATGATGATTTTGGGCTTTCAAAAATGTATTTAATTTATGAAAATGTCTATGATGTTGCAAATGTCGGATTAAGCCCTTTTTCAAAGATTTTACCTCTTGTGGGCCCTTGATGTTAATGCAAGGATAATGTTTGATAATGATCTATTCTTATGCTTTAAAGTTAGGCTCACCATTAGAGGTCAAAGATGTTTTAGAGCTACTCATGTCATGTTTCCATATTTCTTACAAATTGCTAAAGTGTGATTATTTTAATTATTCCGTGAGATTAGGATTATCACCAATGGATTGGATATGGCATGGACCATCTTCATGAGTTCATATTCCTTTCCTCAAACTATGTGCTAACATAGGAGTATACTTTACCCTTGCTTTATTGGTGGATCTATTTAGTGCACTCTCTCTCAAGATTCTTCCCGAAATGGGCCATTTTCTCGTAAGGCGAAGTTTCTCATGAAATCCTTTCCGAAATGGGTCATGTTCCTGTAAGGAGGGTTACTTCATACAAAATGGGTCATGTTCCCGTAAGGTGAAGTATATTTTACCTTGGCAAGTACACCACCCCTCTACTGATGAGGGGTAATCATCGAAATTTCAAATTGTAGCTCACTTGGTCTTATTCTTTGTTGGTTGAGGTCTCTTCCCACATGTATTTATGTTCTATGTAAGTTGATTGATTTATAAACATATTTTACTTCAAGCATTGATCATGCATGCCATATTGATATTATGCTACCTATTGACTATGATTATGCATTTTGAATATAATGGCTTATGTCTTGTTGCATTGCATTCTACATACTTAGTATATTCAAACATACTGACCATAATTTTACCTACATGATATAACCATGTAGGGGACGGATCTCTTCTTGATCATCCTCCACGTGGCTAGTGAGATTATTTGAAGATAAGCTTGGTGAGTCCTCAATTTCGGGGACACTATCTGCTATCTCTTGCTATTTCTTAGACTTTTTTGTGTTGAACATTTGACATTATGAGGGTGAGCCCCGAAAGTGTCTTGGCCCCCGCTCCATTCCAAGTTTAAAGGTGTTGTTGGAACATTATGATGTATTTATGCTATAAGCTTAACACTCTATGTTTTTATGATATCAAAGACTTCCCTTAATCCCACTTTCCCTTTTTTATTATCCCTTGTTGTTGTTTACTGTTCTTCCATGACCAAGAATGTGTGATTAACATGTTAAGAGGTTTGTTTGGGTGCCTTAGGGTTTCCATTCACCGTGTCACGTCTAGGTCCTAGACTTGGGTCTTGACAAACTTGGTATCAAGTACTAGGTTACTAATGGTCATTGGAATCCAATACACCGCGTTGATTAGAGTCTTATTCATGATTGTGAAGTACGCACAACTATGAGTAAGAGGCTATGAGCCGTTTTAGGAAATGTTTCCTTTCTTCATGATCTATGTCATGCAATAGAGATAAGTCATCTATAGCTTATTCCCAATTCTTACTCGTTACGTTTCAGAACATTTCTCGGACTATTCAGAATAGTGACATTTCCAATGCTGAAGTTCGTAATGCTCTATGGATATTAGCCAAAGCTGTGACCGCCCAAGTCAACCGATCGGTAGGCACACTTGAGAGCTCAAATAATAAGAGTGGGGAGAAAAAGGACAAGAGAACCCGAGTTGAAGGTGCTTCATCTTCTACTAGACTATCGATGCTCAAGTACCCAAAGAAAAGGATCTCTTTTTCCACTTGTCAAGGGTGTGGCAATAAACATCAAGGAAGGTGTTTGGCGGGAATTGCGGATTATTTCAAGTGTGATGGTATTGGACATAAGATGAGGAATTACCCGATAGCCTCAAGGGAAGGAAGGAGAAGGGCACAATTTGAAGGTGGCAAGAGTGGGAGGACTCGCCTTAGGTGCCCAAAAAATGGGAGAAACCATAATTGAACGGGTCTGAGGAACACGGGTGCATGCTATGAGTGTGGCAATATGGGCCACAATATTGGTGACTGTCTATATGTTCAAAGGAAGGGCAAGGGTGTTGGTGTTAAAGCTTCTCCTCCATGCCATGAGTATGGGAAGGACCATCCAGGAGAGTGTTTGGCCGGTTCAAGTGCATGTTTTGAGTGTGGTGCAAAGGATCATGAGTCCGGACATTATCCATGGGTTGCTAAGGGCTATGAGGATGACCGACAACCTACGCAACCATACCCCTCTAGGGGTCACTAGACTTGGCATGGTGCTTCGTAGGTATAATAAAGATTTTTTATTTTGATGGGTATGCATTGATAGACCCGGGTGCCACTCTTTCTTTCATTACTCCTTTTGTTTCTTGAAGCTTCATATTAGTCCCGAATTGTTGTGTGAACCTTATGAAGTGTCTACCCCCATTGGTGAGTCCATTGTTGCTAGAAGAGTCTATAGAATTGTCCCATTTTCATCTTGCATAAAATCTTACCTTGTGATTTTGTTGAATTAGAGATGGTGGATTTTGATGTCATTCTTGGGATGGATTAGTTGCATGCATATTATGCGTCTATTGATTGTAGAACCTGTAGGGTTAAATTCCAATTCCCTAATGAGCCCGTCCTTGAGTGGGAAAGTAGTGATGTGGTGGTCAAGGGTAGATTCATTTCTTGCCTTAAAGCCCAAAAGTTGATTTCGAAGGGTTGTCTCTATCATCTTGTGAGGGTTAGGGATGTGGAGTTCAAAGTCCTTCCCATTAAGTCGATTCCGGTGGTTAATGAGTTTTTTGATGTCTTTCCCGATGAGCTTCCTGATTTTCCTCTCGAAAGGGACATAGATTTTGGTATTAGACCTCCTTCCCAATACTCAATCCAATTATATTCCCCTTTATCATATGGCCCCACCGGAATTGAAGGAGCTATTGAGGGATTTGTTGGAAAAGATTTTATAAGGCCTAGTAAATAACCTTGGGGGTGCACCTGTGTTATTTGTGAAGAAGAAGGGGTGGTTCTCTTAGAATATGTATTGATTACTGACAACTTAATATAGTCACCATAAAGAATAAGTATCCTCTACCAAGGAATGATGACCTTTTCAATCAACTTCAAGGGGCTAGTCACTTTTCTAAGATTTATCTTTGGTTCGGGTATCATCAAGTGAAAGTGAGGGAGTGTCACATTCCTAAAATGGCTTTCCGAGCTAGGTATAGGCACTTTGAGTTTGTGGTTATGTCCTTTGGGTTGGCTAATGCACCGGCTATACTTATGGATCTTATGAATAGGGTGCTTAAACCCTACCTTGACTTGTTTGTGGTGGTTTTTATTGACGATATCTTCATTTATTCCTATAGTGAGGAAGAGCATGAGGATCACTTGAGGGTGGTGTTGCAAATCTTGAGGGAGGAGAGGTTGTATGCTAAATATCAAAAATGTGAGTCTTGGTTGAAAGAGCGTGCATTTTTGGGACATGTAGTGTCGACTTATGGTATTAAGATGGATCATAAGAAGACAAAGATGATTAGAAATTAGCCTTGACCTTTGACTCCATCGGACATTAGGAGTTTCTTGGGTTTGGCAGATTATTACCAGAGGTTTGTGAATGGTTTCTCTTTTATTGATTCTCTTATGACTAAGTTGCCACAAAAAAAGGAGAAATTTGTGTGGAGCGATAAGTGTGAAAAGAGCTTCAAAACTTTGAAAGATAAGCTTGTCTCTGCTCCTATCTTGGCTCCACCAGAAGGGTTGGAAAGATTTACTATTTATTGTGATGCCTCAAGAATTTGTCACGACAGCCTAGGGCCTAGACATGACACGGCGAATGGAGAATCCTGAAGCAATAACAAACAAGCCTTTTAACTTATCGTTGCACATCATTGGTCACGGAAATATATAAAAGACATAAAGAGTAAGAATAGGGGCAAAGGGACTAAAGGGAAAGCTTGCATAACATCATAATAAGAGACAAATAGTCAAAGTTCATATCGTAGATACATAGCATGTCCAACAAACAACCTCTAATACATAAATAAAAGTGGGGGACAAGACAAAGCAACAAGGCTCACCCTCATAGTCAAAATATAACATAAAGAATAGTGTCTCAATACATAATAAAAGAAACATAGATAAACGTCTCCAGAATGGGGACTCACCAACTAGCTTAAATAGTACCGAACTAGCCACGTAGAGGTTGATGATCAACTTGGGCTCCGGTTCCTACATGGTGATATTATGTAGGCAAGAGTATGC
The DNA here is from genome assembly GCA_026153255.1 of Solanum medicagineum. NCBI lineage: Eukaryota > Viridiplantae > Streptophyta > Magnoliopsida > Solanales > Solanaceae > Solanum > Solanum medicagineum. Next base: position 5,907 of record JAPFFP010037433.1, on the reverse strand, counting down.
TTAGTACGTTTGAATGTACTAAGTATGTAGGATGCAATGCAACAAAAGAGATCGGTATCATAATCAAAATGCACAACAATATGCAATAGGCATATATAATAATATGACATGTATGATCAATACTTAAGTAAAACATACTTATATAGGATATCATTTGTATAGAAGAGACCAGACTAGATTTCCAAAGTACAAACCCCTGGGTAGGTTGATGATAATTTCACCCATCACCCTGGTGTGTAAGGTACAAACCCCTCAACAAGGTTGATGATAATCTCACCCATTACCCTAGTGTGTGAGGTACAAACCCCTCAACTAGGTTAGTGGCAATCTCACCTACCACCCTAGTGTGTGAGGTACAAACCCCTCAACTAGGTTAGTGGCAATCTCACCTAACACCCTAGTGTTTGAGATACTAAGCCCTCAAGTAGGTTACCCGGATCGGACATGGTCTAATGCAACACTTTATATAGAATATATCATATACATAAGCTCTTTTCGATATCATGTACTCATCCATATCATATCTCATGCTTTGGACCTTCAATTCTTTAAGAAATAACATCCGGACATTTTATCGAACACTTAGAGGGTGTGTAGTGCTAGTGTAAAATCATGCAATTCAAGAGTGAAATCATGCTAGTAAATTTAATGTAAAAGCTTCAATAGATACTTGGTAACACCCTCAAGAAATAGAATCAAAACCCACCACCAATCCTTTCAATAATCTTAGATTCATAGCTCAAGACATGGTAAAACAGTCACAATTTTATATGCTCAAACATAGTGTGCAGTGAGTTTTAATAATAATCAAGACCCATGAATAAACCATCTTAAAATCATGCAATTTGTAAGAAAAGGGAGCTTGGGCTTCATGGGTGTAAGGAACTCATGAAAGAAACCCACATGCCTTAGCTTTTGGAGAAACCTTGAAGAAGACTGGAGATGGAGACTTGAAGCTTGAAGGAGAATCTTGAGATCCGGATGAGGGTTTTGGGATTTGAATTTGGGAGTAAATATTTTGCTAAGTGTTTTGATGAGTATTGGGGAATGTTTAGGATGATATGAGGGTGAAATAAAGCTAAGAATAGGTATTTTTACGCATGGGGAGGACTTACACCTAAGACCTAAAAGTCTTGGACCAAAATAAAAACTGGAACCATTTTAAAGCAAGTGCGCACGCGTTTGGAACACGGAAACACTACTGGAAATCGCCACTTTAAAAATTGAAATTGTGAATCGTTCGCTCTAAAATCAGGGTTAGATCCTTCATCCCTTAAAATTGACCCCCTGAACAATAATATGAAGTCGAATTTCTGAAATAGCGCACGTATTTTTAGATATATGGAAATTATAATTCTGGGCAGTTTCGAGGCATATTTTCGGGCACTTTTTGGGGTCGTTTCAATACCCCTTGGGAACATTCGTCCTCGAATGTCAAAGAAATGTGTCTGAGAAGAGTAATCATGAACAAATCATCCCCAACAAGAATGCAACAATACATTTAAAAACCATTTTCAACGTATCAACACATAAGTGTCAAAAATCATCAAGAACTTGTTAACATAAACATGGATGCATGCAAATGACATAGGGGCTGAAACATAAGGCTTGGAATCATGAAAAGGACTTGACATATCATCATAAGCTTGAATATAATGAAAGAGATACAAATATTATTTTTTTCATGCCCGCATCGGCTCCCCGAGAAACACATATGAATAGACGACTCCCCTAAAAGGGTCTTGACGAACACCACATCATTATTAGACAACTTCTCCACTCATCCATCCACACCCCCACAAAGACCTTCTCCTAAGTTATCTTATCCTCCATATCACCCATAATCTTCAAAGAGTTCTATAGCACTAGAGTCACCAACACATCCCCTCAACCTAGAAGCATGACAAACTGGATAAAATATACCATAGGCAATTCCCAAACTTATGCAACCTTAACAACCTCCCTCTACACTCTATAAGGACTCACAATCCTCAAATCCATTATCAACCTTAAATACACCTGACCCACTTGGTACCATAACCACTATCTCCCCCTTGGGAGACAACCTCCACTCTATCATCTTCTCACCAAAAACTTCCAACCCTAATAAGGCGGAATCAAGGCCTTGCCTAATCTAGACTTCTTAACCTAAGAAGATTTGGAACCATCAAGAATGCTACACCACCATGCTCAACTTCTCTCAACCTAAATTCCAACCTAACCAATCGATGGACCCTACTAGCCTCCTCTTTTCCACTATCAAAAACACATGCTAGGCTACCTAGAGCACCGACCTCAACATTAGCCTTACCGGGGAAAAATAATACACATTCATTCATAATCCTTAAAGAATTCTAACCACCTTCTTATTGTCCACAATGCACACCTATCATATTTAGCAAACAACCTCTCATCCTCCAAGACTTGCATCACTACCCCCAAATGATTCACAAGCTCTAAACAAATCAATACCTCATCACTAGAGACCACCACAAACATATCAACGTACTGTTTTAAGACCCTATTCAAGAACCCACAAACACCATATCAATACTAATAATCCTCACTCCTAGTCCGAAAAGACACTTAGGGATATCAGCTACCCTCATCCTCACTTGGGGACAAAACTCGTACCAAGGATCAATCTTAGAGAAGTGGCTAACCCATTGTAGTTAACCGAATAGATCGACCATCCTCAACCATCATATTACAACCTTACGGGTTCTACACTCAGTGGAAGCATGCTATGCTAGTAGCCCAAACTACCCTAAGACCTCCAACACCTCAAACTAAGTCCAACCGAGATCACAAGACAAGACTCTACGCAAAGATAACATAGGGCAACCCTTATAGATCTCTTCTAGCCACATAGACTCACGCAACCATCTAGGACACACATGAATCCTATTAGCACAAAGAAATCACACAAGAGATAGCAACTCTCAGACCTATCAAATCACTCTACTCAAAACGTCGGTCACAACATTGGCCTTACTTAGGGTCAACTAAGTCATAGGAGAAGTAATAGAAGACAACCTATTCACAACCTCCGGTATTAGCCCGCTAAGCTCAAGAAGCTCCTAATATCCAATGGGTTCAAAGGTCTAGGCCAATCTCTAATCACCTTCGTCTTACTGGGGTCCACTTTAATACTCGCCAGGCACCACACGACCTAGGAAGGAAACCTCTTACAACCAAACTCTCACTTCTCCTATTTAGCATCAAACTTTCTTCCTTAAACTTTGTAGTACTACCTTCAAATGACTCACGTGCACTACTTCATTAGGGGAACGAACCATCATATCATCACAACCATAAGCCTATTAGATTAGGGACTAAAGATCTTAATCATGAGATTTATAGGCATAACCGATGTACTAGTCAAACCAAAAGAAACCACCCCAATTTCAAGTCACCGGAAAGGGACATTCAAGGCCTCATCTACCACCACCAACAATTTTGTAAAAAAAAATAACTTAGGTTCAACACCTCCAATTCTCACAAGATGATAAATGCAACCTCTTAGAGATCAATTGTACCTTAAGACATGAAATAGACCTACCCTCCTTGCTATCACTTGACCGCCACATCAAGACTCTTCCACTCAAGGATGGGTTCATTAGGGAATCGGGATCTAATTCTACAGGTCCTACCATCCATGAAGACACAACATGCATGCAACTATTCCATCTCAAGTATGCCTTCAAATCCACCACGTCAACTCTAACAACCATAAGGCAAGAACTAATGCAATACGAACCCAGATCAACACCTATGACCCTTCTAGCAACAATATACTAAACAAAACGATAGAAACCAAAGGTCCACGCAACAACTTGGGCACACAAGGAGCCCCACTAGCAACCAAAAATAATAGAGGAGAAATAGGGGCACACCGGGCCTATTAATGGTTCACATCGACGCCAAGGGAACTTTAACTTACCGGTGATAGCATTACTCGGGCATCTTATCCCCTCCTTGAGTCACTTGATCAACATGACCACCTTGATCCATAAGTCCACCACCCTTACACCCCATTTGAACAAATGGACAATCCACTAGCTCGTAACCCACTTTACTACATCCAAAGCATGCACTAGTGTTCCTCCGACACAGGCCACCCTGGTTCTTCCCACACCCTCGACACTTCGGATTAGTCATACCACCATCACCTTCTTTCGGTTGAGCAAGAGGACAACCACTAACTTTGTGCCCAAATCCACCACAACCCAAGCAAGCATTAGACTTCTTCAAACTTAGGCCATCATGGACCTCCCCACACTTTCAGCATTTAGGCCTTTCTTCCCCCTCATCACCTCTTTTACTCATTTTACGCTTACGAGGACACTCTTTTATTGCATGACCCATCTCCGCACAACCATAACAAGCAGTAGTACTTTTCAAGCATGGATCATCATGGCCTCTACCACATTTTGGGCACCCAGCATAAGGCACCACACCACCTCTATCTCTCCCCTTGAAACTTTGGGACTTACCCTCAACACTGGCCCTTTTAGCCTCACTACCTCTTCTCCCACCACTAGAATTCTTGGGAGCACCCACTTGTTGATTGAGTTGAGTTGCCAATGTTGTCACTGCTCTAGCCATTACCCATAGAGTATTACGAACCTCTACATTCGACATGTCACCATCTTGAGTAGCTTGAGACATATCCTGAAATGTAACAGTTATAGATTAGTAATATGTCCTAGGGGACCTAACTTTATCGCACGACATGGATCATGAAGAAGTGAAATATTTCCTAGAACGCCTCATAACCTCCTATTCATAGTTGTGGTGGACAACACAACCATAAATAAGACTCTAATAGACACGGTGTGTTGGACTCCCAAGATCTAACAGCCTAGTGCTCTGATACCAAGTTTGTCACGACGCAAACCTAAGGTCTAGACGTGACACGATGAATGAAAAATCCGAAAGGAACTCCAAACAAGCCTCTTAACTTATCATTACACATCATTAGTCACGGAAGCATATAAAAGACATAAAAAAGTAAGAATATGAGGAAAGGGACTAAGGAGAAAGCTTGCATAACATCATAATCAAGAGACAAAGAGTCAAAGCTCATATTACAGATACATAGCATGTTGAACAAACACCTCTACTACATAAATAAGAATGGGGGCCAAGACAAAGCAATCGGGCTCACTCTCATAGTCAAAATAGAACATAAAGAACAGTGTCTCAATACATAATAAGAGAAACATAGATAAACGTCCCCAGAATGGAGGACTCACCAACTAGCTTGAGTAGTACCGAACTAGCCACGTGAAGGAAGATGATCAACTTGGCTTCCGGTTCCTACATGGTGATATCATGTAGGCAAGAGTATGTGTTAGAATGTTTGAATGTACTAAGTATGTAGGATACAATGCAACAAGAGATAGGCATCATAATTAAAATGCATAAAAATAGGTAATAGGCATAATATAATAATATGGCATGGATGATCAATGTTTAAGTAAAACATGCTTAAGTAACTCATGCTTATATAGGATATCACATGTGTAGAAAAGACCAAACTAGATTTCCAAAGTACAAACCCCTTGATAGGTTGATGATGATTTCACCTATCACCCTAGTGTGTGAGGTAGAAACCCCTCAACAAAGATGATGATGATCTCACCCATCACCCTGGTGTGCGAGGTACAAACCCCTCAACTAGGTTAGTGGCAATCTCACCTACCACCCTGGTGTTTGAGATACTAACCGCTCAACTAGGTTACACAGATCAGGCATGGTCTAATGCAACACTTTTGTATGGAATATATCATATGCACAATCTCTTTTCATTATCATGTACTCATTAATATCATATCTCATGCTTTAGACCTTCAACTCCTCAAGAAACCACATCCGGACATTTTATCAAACACTTAGAGGGTG
>JAPFFP010037422.1:0-15199 GCA_026153255.1 Solanum medicagineum | reverse complement strand
GTGCTTCCCAATACATCATTCATGTCCATCTCACTATATGGGACAAGCTCACCTCTCACATCAACACTATTAATTGGCCTTGGAGCAATATTTTTGCATATAACTCGTAGAACTCTCTGACCCATCTTGGAATATATAGATGTCGAGGTGTGGTGAAATTCTAGAAATTGTAGAACTTTAGAGTATACCACACCTCGGGGTACCGATCAACTATCCCATCTGTTGACATCCTTCTCTCCTCCAGAATCATCCTGAGCCTTGCTGTTTTGAGTCTATTCAAGTGTCTTGGGGCTATGGTCTCCTGGATTGTTTGTGATGTCTAGAGAGAGGATCATGAAGAGCTTGGTCCTAGCCTCACTTTGGTGCCATTTAGGACTCGTATCTAATGACGGAGGCTCATGTGTAGAGGCTTTAGATGCAATGAGTTTTCACTTGGTCATTTCTTCGAAACAAGCTCAAATATGTGTGAGAATCAATTGTATGAATGAAGGAATCAAAAACAAGCTTCAGTGAATCAAACTAGGTGAGCAGGTCAATTTGCCCGCCGAACATGTTCGGTGGATCGCTGAATTGATTCAGCGGTCAAATAGACTGTCATGTTGTTTTTATAATTTTTAGAATTCAAAATACTGTACCGTTCCGCGATGAGTGTCCGAATATGGCGATCCATCAAATTAATTCGACCATGGAAAATTCCATTACCGAAAGTGACAGAAATCAACATTGAAAATTAGGCAGAAAAGCTGATATGTGTGATAATCAGTGCATCACTGAGTCAACTTTGGAGTTCAAAACGACCATCACCGAAATTGACTGGAAAAGCCATCATTCCCTCGAGTCAAAATTCAATCACATTACTCAACAATGAGAGAAATTTTCACACACTACCCCACCATCACAATACCAATAAATGCTCACGGGTCCAATTTTCATCTCAATATGCTAACCATGGCTATGATTCCGACCAAATGATGACTTACCCTAAAGAATGATATCACCTAATATGTAATGGGGAAAGTTCAAGTCGCTTAGCCAAATGGGGGTTACTCAAAGTTTCATCCACAGCCCACAAAGCAAACAATTTCAACAAGCATGCATCATCGATCACAATATTAAGCATTCATGTTAATACCCAAAAAAAAAAAAGGCTATTCAACAAATCATCATAATCAATTTGAGAATAAGTACCATTTAATTTAATGATCAGGCAACATATTCATCAAATCTAATACTAACTATATCATACACCCAATCAATTTCCCATAACCTCGATGGGACCAAGAACCTGACCAGAACAAGTACAATCGATGCACAGGGTTCTATAATCACAAAAACACATTACCCATATGATTTCTAACAAGATTCCAGCAGCACACTATGATTCTCAACTTGCAAAAACCCTAATCATGCCCTTATCAATCATTACCATGTCAAAAGTAAAAACAAAGGGCTAAGAACATACCTCAATGATGATTAACTAACAATGAGAAGCGAAAGATAAATTTCTTATTGATGAAATCCATAGACTTCAAAATAAAATGCAAGAAGAAATCTATAAGGGGCTTGGCTTGCTTAGGAATATGAAAAGGAGGGAATATGAAGAATGTAGGTTAAAGATTTTGAAAATGAATAATATAGGTCGGTCAGGCATGAGATTTTGGTGATGCTGAATTACTCCGCCAAACACATTACCTGATCCACCTAATGCGTTCATGATCGCCTTTTTTTGACAGTAGTCAAACCTTTTTGTCAGCCTCACCAAATTTCAAATTTTTGACCGCCTAATTTGACAGTACCTTAAGAGTCCAGACTCAAAAGGCAATCAGACTAGTGGTCACTATTTCAACTCAGCGATTTGCCATATCATGACCCCTTTTGTCTTCCACTTCAATTTCTCCACTTCTCAACAATGCCAAATAGCACCCACTTATTCAAAAGAAAATCTTATCAATCATCCTTGGTTGCCTCCAAAGCAGCACTGAAATTAAAGTCGTGGCATGACGTAGTCCTTCAAACTTCAAGTAAACCAAGATCGACCAATCACTAACACCACTTGGAGGTCCTATGTTGGCTGCATACCTTTGCAAATGTTGAACACAACCTCCTCGTCATTCACCCAAAAATTTAAATCACCTCTTTCCACATCCACCAATGCCCTTTCGATAGCGAAGAATGGCCTACTGAGGATGATCTACACATTAACATCCACTTCATAATCAGGGATAGAAAAATCCACCAGTAATATAAATTTATCTAGCTCTACTAAGACAATATGTAAAATCCCTATCGACCTTTTGATGGATCGGTCAGCCATGAGCAATCTCATTGTCATTGGTGAAGGGGTATCCAATCGCAACTCTTCAAAGATAGCTAAGGGCATGGTATTAATGTTTGCTCCTAAATCGCACAACACCTTTCTAAACTTATAATCCCTAAAAGTATATGGAATTATAAATGCACCCGGGTCATACATCTTTGCAACTAAGTGTTTTGTCAAAACTACACTACAATTGTGCGATACGTCAATAGTTTCACACTCTAAAGTTATCTTCTTCGTTACGAATTTCTTCATAAACTTTGAATACCCTCGTATCTCTGTTATTGCCTCAATCAATGAGATACTTATGGTTAGAGAGTTGAACATAGAGAGAAATTTTTGAAACATGGAGTCCTCCTCTTTCTTTTTTAACCTCTGATAGAATGGAGGATCGATCTTCACCTGAGGAGCCTTCAACTTCAAGGATGGGTTTGAATTCTTAGGGGGGTATGCTTTTAGCATTACTTGCATTAACCCTAACTTTTTTATTTTCATTACTCCCGAGATTGATGAGAGAATCACTTTCTTCATCCACATCTTCATCACCACTTTTACTCGAAATCACAATACCTTCATCCATATCTGATTCTTTACCACCTACCTTAACATTACGTGTAGCTACAACACCTTCAACTACTTTTCCACTGCGTGTCATAATGGCCATGCATTGCTATTTAATTTTTTTGGGGTTGGCAATCATGTTACTAGGTAGACCTCCATTAGGCCTTTGATTAAGGTGGGCTAAGATGTTGCCAAGTTGTGTCTCTAAATTCTTTATAAATGTCGAATGTGTGGATACTATTTCTATCAATTGCAAAAAGTTGGACTTCATCTCCTTTAACTCCTTATCAGAGGCCTGAACTTTGTACAAGATCCTTCTCAACATATCATCAATCCAGAAGCTTTTTAGATTCATAATCGACTCAGTGGATTTCACCCTATCATGGGGGTGGAATATAATGATTTTGCTCACCTTCTGTTTCTTGCCAACTCTTAAATTGATCTTGACAATTCCTATCTCTCCAGCCTTCACCATTGTTCCAACCTTGATGCCCGGGTGGTCTTGAAAAAGCCGGCAGAGAACTCATGACCTGATTTCCCATATAGTACATCTTCTCACTATAGCCACCATCATAAGGCACACTATCAAAAGAAGTATTACTAGCAGCACCAATAGTATTCACACTTATTTGACCACTACCGATTACATGTTTAGTCAAGAGATCCAATTGAGTTAACATTTTGGCCATATTTTAATCCTTCTCTTAATCTTTGGATAATTGTTCCTTGGATGGTCCTCTTTGAGCAGAGGAAATAAGGTGATCTCGGGTATACCAAGCTATATTTATCTTGGCCATATCATCAAGCAACTCCAATGCAGCCAAAAATTTTTGTTTCATGATTTCTCCTCTTATCAACTGATCAACTATACCTTTCTTCACAACATCCAAACTCACATATAAATATTTCAAAAGAAGGCAGTCTGAAACTCTTTGGTTTGGACATTGGAGTACGAGTTTCAGAACCTTAGCCATGTTTCATGCAGCGGTTCACCTTTAATCCGCTAGAAATTCTCTATACTTCTTCACAGTTTTACCATCTTTGAGGGAGGAAAGAATCTCTCAAGGAATGCATCTTGTGATTCCTCCCAAGATGTGATTGAGTCACGAGGTAATTCATCCAACCAATGCACGGCCTCTTCGGATAATGAAAAAGTAAAGAGTCATAGTCGAATGGCTTTTTGTGTCATACCCCAAAAGATGAATGGGGATCATATGTCAACAAAATTGTTGAGATGCTCGTGCGAGTCTTCATGAGCTTGACCTCCAAACAATCCCTTTAGCTGGAGCAGATAGAGCATTGTATTTGTGACATGAAACACAACATTTCCAACTAATGGGGGTAGCCTCAAAGCTCTTGTACTGCCCACTTAATTCCAACCTACATCGTGGAGAGCATTGGTATCCCCTACGTTCTCACTATTCATACTTCCAGCATCATCCATGGGTTAACCTAACAAAAACAAACACAAGCAAAAGAAAAGTAATAAGAAGGTTCAACTACAAAGACCAAGTTCAAATAAAAACTTCTAACACAAACAAGCATCGATCCTTGACAATGAAGCTATTTTTGATGATGCTCAAACACACCTCACTTTTGGAGAATGTGGATGATCTTATTAGCATAATAACTTAGCAAGAAGTTATGGTTAAATCCCACAGGGAATGGTATGGCAGTTCGAGTTTTGAACTACTGAATTGAATTTGGCAATTGTAGTGTTAAAATGAGGGGTTGCAAGTAAATTAAAACTAGCATTCAACTACAAGCAATTAGAAGAATAGATTTGCGACAAACAATAGGGAGAAATGTTGGGAGTGTGCGGATATGGGATGAGAGCTGATTAACCGTGTCTAAACACTTGAATGTTGAGTTATCAATATGTAACTAAGGTATAATTGCTAGTAACCAACACTTTTATTAAGATAGCAAAGGTGTTTCACATGAACTTGTTACGATCTCATGCGCAAAGCAATCAAAGATATGCTTGGCTTGAGCGATTATTAGTAAACCCTCTATACTTTAGCCATTAAACCTAGTTTTATGGCATTCAACTAAAACCCCGAAGGATTTCTAGCTCACATTTATTACCTACTACAATCACTCAAATTAATATAGTAATTGAAGATTTAAGTTAATCCAGAGTTTGAAACCTCAAGGTTATAAGTTATACATGGCAATAAGTATGAACTCACTAAGATTAACATCAAAACATTCAAACTATAATACACCTATCTAATAATTGAAGAACCTATATAAAATACTGACCCCAACATTGGAGTTTTAGCCACACATACTTAAAAGTAAAAAATATATACCAATTTCAGTAGCCATGAATGTGGGTAAGAAGAATTACAAGGAAACAGGTTAGAATTTCTCCTCCTAATCTCTAGAATTCTCTTCCCAAAGCTTTAAATTCAAACCCTTATACTTGGCCTTCAAGAAGGTTCTTTATACTCTCTCTATATGGAATGTTCTTCCTTTAGAAAAATCAAAGTCTTAGAATATGTGTAAGTTGATGTACGATTTTTATTTATACTCATGCACCTTTTGCATGACTTAACACACAGTTGCAATATTAGCAGTCACGGCTAGCCATCACTGAGCATTTTGGCAATGAGCCAAATATATACTTGATTGCTTTTTAATAAATCACTTTAGAGCTTCAGTCTCTGCAACTTTCGGTGACACCATTGATCAATCACCGATCATGTCCAATAACGCATTGAACCTCTACCAGTGTTGCCTTTCTATCATGAACATGGTGATTTGAACTCTATAATATTCGATATTCTTAGTTAGACTTCGGTGATCTACTGAATACATTGGTGATGTCACCTTTGATCACATTTCTGACACTTTGGCTTATGATTATGCATTTTGACTATGTTGGCTTATGCATTGTGTCCTACATACTTAGTGCATTCAAACATACTAATGCATACTCTATGTCTACACTATGTTACAATGTAGGGACCGGAGCACCTCTCGATCATCCTCCACGTGGCTAGTTCAGTGCTTTGTAGATAAGTTTTGGTGAGCCCTCAAGTTCAAGGACACTATCCTTATTACTCTTTCTATATTGAGATTTCTTTATGTTTAACACTTGTTATTATGAGAGTAAGCCCAGAGAGTTTCTTGGCCCCTGCTCCAATATATGTTAGAGGTGTTGTTGGAACATGTGATGTACTTATGCTATGAGTTTGACTCTTGAATGTTTAATGATTATCAAAGGTTTTCCTTAGTTTTGTTTCCCTATTTATATCTCTTATTATTGTTACTTTGCTTTTGCGACCACGGATGTGTGATTGATTTGCTAAGAGGCTTGTTTGGGGTTCCTCTGGGTTCCCCATTCGCCGAGTCACGTTTAGGCCCTAGGCTTGAAGCCTAAACAAGTTTAAAGTATGAGTTATAAATAAATTTATGAGTCGTGAAGATGGTTCATAGAAAAGAAGTCCAAGATATCAATAGCTGAATACGAGACCCCGATTATGACTCGTAGAAGACACTACGAGTTGTAAATACCTTTCTTAGGGTCCGCCAATAAATTTTTCTATTTTTTTAGGACTTAATTGTAATTACTATAAATAGTGCTTTAAGGTGATTTTTCAGTACAGTACAGTAGAGAATGTCATTAGGGAGTACTTTTAGGGTTTTGTACTTGGAGACCTAAATACTTGGAGGAGAATACACTTGTGAATTAATTTGATCTTACATCTTTAGATTCTCAATCAACATTTGATTTGCTTGATCTCAATTTGATAGGGTAAGTGTTTAATTGTGTTTTCTCAATTCATAATTTCTTCATCAACCCATAGCGTGAGTAGCAAAATCCACAACTAGGGTTGTGGTAACCATGAAGATCTAACAAAGTAGACCAAGATATTTTAGAATTCTTTTATTGGGTGTTTGCATTTACTAATCAATTCTCTTTTCTTTGCTTGATTTCTAATGGTGGCCAACATTAGCACCCGCCTAGTGGTACTTTCCCGATCCAGGTAGTAATGAATATGAAAAGAGATTGATTTAACAGGATGCGATGATATATTCTCATTTAATCAACCGAACTAGGCCAAGGAGAGGTTGATTGGAACTTATAGGTAATGGTTAGTATTGCACACTATGGAGATGGGCCAAGTCACATAGTGAAATTCACCTCTCACCCGGACCCAAGGGTTTTGTGAACTTAAATTATCGTCATGTATGCCAATACACTAGATTTGAATTGGTTTATCTGGGGATACTATGTTGGGGAATCATGGAAAACACAATATCCTAGTTGCTCTCCATTATTGATTGTCTCATATGGTAGTTAGTTTAGTTTATTTTCTAGTCGAACATTGCAAAATCCCCCGATGTGCTGTCAGAATACAACACATTGGATGCCTAAAACAAGGAATTTTGTGAGTTCTTAATCCTACATTTTATGGTTTTATGTGTTTTTGTGTTGCTATTGTAGAAAAGGTAGGTTGGCATGATTTTTGAGAAAAATTACAGATTTTGCTGAAGTACAGAACATACGAGCTCACCTACGAGTCATAGCCTAAGCAGCGAGTCGTAGGGTGATCTCATAGGCAAAAACAAAGAGAAAAACTAGAAATCTGCTAAATAGAGGTTAGCCTTACGAGGCCACCCTACGAGTCATAGGTCTCAATATGACTCGTATAGGTGGAATCGTAGCAGGAAACAAAGCGCAAAAACTTTGGACTAAAAACTGAAGGCCTAGACTATGAGAGGTGCATACGAGTCATAGCCTAAGCAATGACTCATACCAGTGGGCCGTACCAGTTGAGTGCAAAAACCAAACACCTGATACGAGATCCTGATTACGACTCATAGGTCACCATATGAGTCGAACCTACGAGACATACCAGCTGGTTGCTATCTTTTCTATGTAATTTTTATGTCTATATGTGTAAACACTATAAACACTTTAAATTAGGGTTTTATTTGGGAAGAGAGAAAAGAAAACATATATTGAACATTGAATATAGCTTTAGAATATTCTCTCTAGGATAGTTTAGGGTTTTGGCATAGATTTTCATTTTCTCTTGGAAAACCCACTTTTAGGGAGTACAAATCCCATATTGTATTCTTTCTCAATCTATCAAGCTTGTGCTATGCCATTTGTGGTGCTATCATTCTTCATTGATTTGGGTAAAACTCCCAACTATATCTTGTCTTTGCATTTTTGTTGGTTTTGTTTTAGCCATGAGTAGATAAGCACCCCCAACTAAAGGTTGTGGAAACCATGGGTAGTTGACTTGAGATGACCTAGATTTATTGCATTTCTATATATTGTTTGTTTTCCTTCATTTCGATTGTTATTTGGAAGTAGACAATACCAAACCCGAACTACTATCATGATCCTCACTAAGATAGTGATGAATAGGAAAAGAAAAATAAATGACAGGATTTGATTGATGTGTTCTCATCTAATCAACCAAACCTAAACAAAGGGAGGTTGATTGGGATAATTGGAAATGGTTAGTTGGTATACCATGGTTGCCGATCACACGCGATGGTGAAATTCAACCTTCACCATAAAAGGGCTGGAGGAACCTAAGTTACCCTCCTGCATACAAATTTCCAGTTGTAATTATGTTGTCCAGGGTAATCAAGTTGATGAACCATGGGGAACACAATTCCCAAGTTGTCCCTAAAATTGAGTGTTTCCTCGAGTAATAGTATAACCATTATTTTACTTTTGTTTTTAAATCACAAAACCCCCCATTTAGAAATTTTTGTTATAAATACTCGAAATGATTGATAGTGAATTCTTGTAGTCAAGCCCCGTATTCCCTGTGGATTCGACCCTAACCTTTGGTTAGATCAATTACTGATAGCGATCGCTTTCTTATTGGAGCGTGAATATCATCAAAAATTATGGCGCCGTTGCCGGGAATACGACTAGGTTTTGATTTGATTTCACTATTAGTTAGTTCAAGTATTAATTTCTAGACTCTCTTGTATTTTACTTTTGTTTTTGTTTTTGTTGTTTGATTTTACTTGCGGGGTGTACTAGGTTGTATGCCCAACACAAGGAGCCAAGGCAATCCCTTAGCTCCGATCAATTTGGAGATCCTTCGACTCTTTAGAAGAATGGCTCAAATGAATAAGGATATCGCCGTTGAGGAAGACATGAATATGAATGATGGTATGGGTAGAAAAGATAATCCACCCTCGAGGGATGATCGACCACAAATTAGGGATTTCAATGCGAATGCTTATGGTTGGAACCAATATTGTTTGAACCCTATGGCTATAGACGTTATAGGTGCGATAGTGTTGCCTCTATTACCGGCAGCCGCTAAGTTCTCGGTGTCAAGTGGATTACCTCAAATTTTCCAAAACTGTGGATTGTTCATAGGGCTACCTTTAGAGGATCCTCACCGTGATATCCATAATGTTTTTTTTGTCTGCAAGAGTTTCATGGGGGCACAAAATCTTTCTCTTGATTCTGTTGGTTTGTGGGTGTTTCCATTATCACTAACTAGGAATGCCGCTGTGTGGCTATCTGAGCTTCCTCCGGGTATAATAACAAGTTGGACAGAGCTTCAGAGAGTGTTTCTAGAAAGATATTTCCCAAGATCGAAGAAGCTAAAGCTCAAAGAACAAATAAACAACTTTGAGCAATTGCTGGGTGACTCTATTATACTATATGGGAGAGATTTACCAAATGCTTGAGGATGGTCCCTGATCACAGCATTGTCGATGATGCCTTGGTTGAGATTTTCTATAGGGCACTTGACGAGAATAGTCAAGCGTGTTCCGACACAATCATGGGAGGCATGTATCTTGACCAACCTTTTGCATTGATAACTGCAAGGATGGAGCAAGTGGTTAAAACCAACAGAGCAGGGGGTCAATTAGAAAGAGGTGCGATGAAGACTTCTTGTTAGGTCAACACCAACAATGAGCAAGCAAAATCAATGAAGAGATCATGGAGCAACTTTCTCAACTTTGCACAAGTATGAACTTGGTCTTGAAGCGAAACCAAGAAAGTGTCCTAGCGGTCACTCACCAAACTCCTATAGGTCCCATATATGAAGATCCATTCTTTGATGAAGATGCTTACTTCGTGAGCAATGAAGTGGAGGGTTTTCGGAATAATCCCCAAGGGTCCAACTCGGACTATTGGCGGCAAGGTTCCAGGAACCAAGGTGGAAATTACAACCATGATGGTGCATATAGCGATAACCGAGGTGGTTATTATGAAAGAGAGAGGATGTCGGATGCCGAACGCCATAGAATAGATGGTTATAGGAATGGTCCTTACGTGCCGCCCCACAATCATGATGCCATGCGAAGCACTTCAATGCTTGAAGAGATGTTTGAAAAGTTGTTGAAAAGAGCCGACCATCAAGATGAGACCTTCAAGGGAATGAATATAGACATTTCAAGCATAAACCAAAAGATAGAGTCTCACTCCGTGGCGATTAAACAACTACAACAATAATTTGGGCAAGTCTCTTCGCAATTGAACCAATGCCAAAAGGGAACCTTACCAAGCAACACCATTCAAAATCCTAAAAATGAAGGGAATTGTATGAAAGTCAGGACTCGGAGTGGCAAAGGCACCATAGATCCCCTTATGTCGGTTATTGAGGATGAAGTTCATGAGAGGGTCATTGATAGCATGTTGGGGATTGAGGAAGAAAGTCCAAAGAGTAATGTAGTGGAAGGCCAAGAGGTGGGAGAGCAAAAGAAAGGCAAGATGGTTCAAAAACCACCTCCACCTTTCCCCTAAAGGCTCAAGAAAAAGGAGGAAGATGGAAAATTCAAGCAGTTCCTTTCAATGTTAAAATAATTATCCATGAACATTCCCCTCTTAGAAGCTTTGGAGAAGATACCTGGGTACGCCAAGTATATGAAGGATTTGATGGCAAAGAAATGCACCTTGAGCCAAGAGTTCTCATAGGAACTCCAACAATGTAGTGCGATAATGACCAAATGCCTTGTTAAAAAATGAGAGGACCCTGGTGCATTCCCCATCCCTTGTACCATTGGTGATGTTGAATTCGCAAGAGCATTGTGTGACTTATGAGCAAGTATCAATGTGATGCCTTTTGCCGTATTCAAAAAGCTTAGGCTTGGCACCCCCTACTCTAACAAGAATGCAGCTGCTCATGGCAAATCGAATCATCAAAAATATGGAGGGAATACTTCTTGATGTGCTTGTTAAAGTTGATAAATTCATCTTTCCCGCAGATCTTGTGATCCTTGATTGTGAGGTTGATTTAGAGGTGGCCATCATTTTGGGAAGACTATTTCTGGCCACCGATAGAGCTCTGGTAGATAAGAGCTCTGGTGGATATGGATTCGGGACAACTTTGGTTCAAGGTCAATGATGTAGAGGCCATGTTCGGCATCCGCCAATCAATGAAACACCCGAATGAATTGAAGAGTGAGGTTTGGTCCGTTGATGTTTGCTGATAATGGATGATGATAAAGTTGAATCTCGATGTTAACAAGACACTTCTTAGGAGGCAACCCAAGCATATGTGATGATTTTTGGTTTATTTTTAAGTTTGTTCGGTTTTTGAAATTTTTAGGTGGTAACATGTTTTCTTTAAATTTTAAAGACACTGATTTAGTTGAGATTTTTTGAAGATTGTTGTGTTTTGAGAATTGGTCTGGAGGTGACAATCAAAGAACTGAAGATATGAGAAAATGGCAGTTGGAGCAGCCTCTATGAGAAGGCGTATGAGTCGTAGTCACCACTATGACTCGTAGTCATGCCTCGTAGAGGCAAAAAGTGAGTATTAAAAGTTGGTACACACACTACAAACCAACCTTACGATTCGTAGGTCTCCTACGAGTCGTAAGTGGGGGTTGTAGTACCCAGGTATGAATTCTATTTTTTCTAAGTTTTCAGGCTTGCTACGAGAACGGGAGCTACTCTACGACTCATAATTAGGGTTTCATAGACCCAATATGCAGAATTTTAAAAGTAACTTGGTTGGGTATATAAAAGGGTAAATGTCTTTTGACTCCTCATTTCCCTCGTTGAAATGATTTTTCTTCCTCTATAACCCCCCAAACTCTATTTATCACTGTTCCATTCAAACCCATACCATTTTTTGTATCAACATCTCCCAGCAAGTGCACTCCACCAGGGTTTCAGCTTTTCTTTGCCTCGCCACATCTTCATCTTTTTATCTGGTAAGTTTTCGTGGTTAAGTTTGGCACCTCCATACTATGATCTTACTTTGTGGATATTTTGGTGAATGTTGTGTGATCATGGTAAGCGAAACCATTTGAAACTAATTTTGTTAGTTTGAAGAGTATGCTTCAATCCTATATTTCTACCCTTGATGGGTAATTATAAAGCTCAATGTTGTGGTCACATGAGATTGATTTATGTTACTTGAGTGATTATTTTGCAAGACCATGGTGGGGTTAAAATTCTTAAGTATTAGGGTGTTCTAATTTGGCTGTGTAAAATACCCTTGTCTGAGTTTATGAGACCCTTTGTATGCCTCTATATGATCTATACTGTGGTTCAGATGGGTAATTTTCAAAATTAGTTCAGCCTAGAAATGTTGTGTATGAGAGGAGGGATTCATGTTGCATTGTGGAATAATAATGAAGTGGAGTGATTAGAATTGTTATAGGGTTGATTGTGTGTTTTTATTTTCATATGCTTCATGGTTGATTTGAGGTCATTGTGGAAAGAATAGAAGGACCTAGGGTGCCTTCTGTTTTCTGCTACGAGTCCCTACTACGAGTCGCAGGTCACTCTACGAGACATGGTGGCCCTTCGTAGAAGGCAATAGTCACCTATGGTGCCTTAAAATTTTTCATACGAGATTAGCCTACGATCTGTAGCACTTGTTATGACTCGTAGTGGTGGTCTTGTAGACCTGATCTGAATTTTTAAAATGTTTCTGGTATAAGGTATGACCCTAGACTATGACTTGTAAGACACCCTACGAGTCATACCAGCATATCGTAGCTAATTCGAGAATGCATTTCTCTATGATACTCTGGTGCTACGAGGCTACAGTACGGCTCGTAGGTTATCCTACGAGTCGTACCTTCACCTCGTACCTATGGATCTGTATCTGGTTCAGTGTATTTACTTTAGGAATTTTGTTGTTTCTTATTTGAGTGTTTTGTGTATTACTCATTTGTCGGAACAAAACATCATAGGACTCATAATTTGGTATGGGGTGACTTTTCAAATACAATGCCTCCAACAGGTTGACGGGGTGCTACCTTGACTTCGGGACACCAACTGAGAGATGATAGATCTGATGATGATCAGTCCACTGAGGGGATAGACGTGCACCTTGACCCTAAAGCTAATGTGCCTTTGACAAGTTTCCAAGCAATAAAAGTTTCGATGGAAGTGGATAGTCCCTCCTAGTCTGAAGAGGAGGGTAATGAAGAAGGGTCAGACGATGATACCTCACTTTCTGCATCTGGTTCTCTTGAAGTTTCTCAAGCTCAGCCATAGGAGATTGTTCCTCCACAGCTAGTTGATTCTATTTATACCGTCACCTCCACAGACCCCCAAAACATGAGATGGTGTGTTCCAGGGATGAAAGAGATTTACTAAAAGGGACTAGAATTAAAAAGGTCAAGGGAGGCCAATGCGGAGATTCCACAAAGAGGCAAGGACAAAAGACTCAAGAAAAGTAGTGTACCAGGGTTAAAGGCTGAAATTGAGCGCCACTAGCCAAGATGGCTATCACAAGTATTAGGAAAGTATGGCCCCTATTTAGTTTGGGAATTCTATGCCTCCTATTATGCTACCATTCGCAGAGATCTTCTGAGGCACAAGAAGGCCATTGAGCAACCACGGTTAAGTGAAGTGTTGGTCAAAGGAGAAGTGGTGGATATCTCGGAGGAAATCATTCGGAGGGTCCAGTTTGGGCCAAACTAAATGATGCTGCATTCTACTGCTGAGTATGACAATCAGATTGCAAATATGAGAAGGGCGGTTAATCAAAAAATTGTTGAGTTAGGAACAGAGCTCTTTTGCGAGGTAGGTGTTGAGCCAACGTGGGTCACAACCCACACTGAGTCGATTATGAATTCCCACCTCTCATTCCGAGCAAAGGTTTGGTGGTCCATTATCCGCTAGTGCATCAGACCCACATTCACGGATAATGTGATCATATTCGAGAGAGCAGTATTGCTGGCTAGCATCTTGGTAGGGTAGGAATTGACTGGGCTCACGTTATGGTAGAGTAGATCCACGAGTCGGCAGTCCGCACTCAGCAGGCATGCCATTTCCCATCTTGATACATAGGTTATGCAAGGCAGCTGCAGAGCAGGTCTCTCTCCACTTGGACCCTCATGTAGAGGCTGGGCATATGATGGACCCCAGTCTAATCAAGGCTGAAAAAGATCTAGTAGCTTTACAGAGAACTGTTTTACCTCCTATTCCAAATCCATTCCCGGTTGAGCCTTAGACTTAGGGTTTGACTCCAGCTACCACCGGTACTAATCTAGCTACTGCAGCGCCTTCACTAGTTATTGAGATTGAGTCTACGCCATCCTCCAATACTCCAACACCAGCACCATCCACTATTCACGTTGATTCTCTTATCTCTGCTATTGATTTTCAAGCACTAGTGCATAGGGTGGCTACAGTGGACTCTAGGCTACAAGCTTTAGCAGCTCAAGTCAAACATAGGTTAGCCAGACTGTTCGGGACTCAGAGGAGAGGGTAAAGGCATTCGCCCGTGATTTGGTAGATGAGAAAGTTAGAGCAGTGGATGCATGTGTATATGCATTTGAGGCAAGAGTCCAAAGGAGGCTTGAGGGTGCTAGGCCTGCTGACACGAGCGCAGTGACGGAGAAGTTAGCCAAGTTTAAGGCTAACCTCTTATAGATGTTAGCAGTCCATGTTACTGTCCCAGAGGTGGCACCAGTGGGTGATAAGGTTTTTGACTGGTTAGCTGACTGCCCCCATGCCCACGGTAAGGGGCGCCTCGAGCATGAGGACCCAGAGATGAGCCAGAAGAGGCTAAGACCTCAGGAGGAGCCAATACCAAAGGAGGTGGTGCAGGAGTCAACATTGATGGTGGCTATACAGAGAGATAGGGAGCAGCAAACTTCACATGGAAAGGGTAGCTCACGCACAGATGCGGGCCAGATAGCTGAGGAGGAGGTTGTGACCCAGGACCCTGCTGATCAGATAGATACGGTGCTTGAGCACCATGATTTTTGACTTTTGATCCTAGCCCTTATCTTTTATTTATAGGCACTTTGTTCTTTTTGTTAGGCAATATTTTGTAACACCCCACACCTTACAATACTAGTACAATTCAAAGGAAACATGACATGAAGTGGACAAATTGATGCTAAATT
>JAPFFP010037411.1:0-15200 GCA_026153255.1 Solanum medicagineum | reverse complement strand
GTGTCTCCAGGCCTCCAACCTATCATTAACTTTAGTCCGAGTCTCATCAATCAGTACTATGTCATCTGCAAAAAGCAAACACCATGGTGCCTCCTCCTGGATTGATCGCGTCAGCTCATCCATCACCAAGGCAAACAAGAAAGGGCTCAACACAGACCCTTGGTAGAGTCCCATCTCAACAGGAAAATACTCTGAGCCTCTTCCCACCGTTCTTACCCGAGTTTTAGCTCGATCGTACATGTCCTTAATCACCCTGATATATGCCACTGGGACACCTTTCACCTCTAGAAACCTCCATAAGACATCCCTTGGGACTTTGTCGTATTCCTTCTCGAGATCAATGAACACCATATGAAGATCATTTCTTCTTTCCCTATATTTCTCTAATAACCTCCGAACAAGATGAATTGTTTCAGTAGTCGACCGCCACAACATGAATCCAAACTAGGTCTCCAAGATAGATACTACTCTTCGCACCCTCATCTCCACTACTCTCTCCCAGACCTTCATAGTGTGGCTTAACATCTTGATATCCCTGTAATTGTTACAGCTTTGAATATGTCCCTTGTTCTTGTACAATGGAACAATTGTACTTCTCCTCCATTTATCAGGCATCTTGGCAGTCTTTATAATAGCATTGAATAGTCTAGTCAACTACTCAATGCCATCCTTAACCATGTTCTTCCAGAAGTCTACTGGAATCTCATCGGGCCCGATCATCCTCCCCTTCTTCATCCTACTAATAGCTTGTCTTACCTCCTCAACTCTGAACCGCCTGCAATATCCAAAATCACGATGGTTTTCGGAGTTTGCCAACTCACCCAGCTCAATATCCCTATCTCCTTTTTCATTTAAGAGTTTACGGAAGTAAGCTTTCCACCTTAATTTAATGGAAGTGTCATCAACTAACACCTCGCCCTCTTCATCCTTGATGCACTTCACTTGGTACAAGTCGCGAGCTTTCCTTTCTCTTACTTTAGCGAGTCTATAAAATCTCTTTTCCCCGCCTTTATCACATAACTCTTCATAAAGATGCTCAAACGCTGCTGACTTAGCATTCGTCACCGCCATCTTTGCTTCTGACTTGACTGTCTTATAGATTACCTTAAGCTTTTGATTTTCATCTTCATCCCTATAGTCTAACCACTCTGTGTAAAGCGACCTTCTTAATAATATAAAAATTATTACTTCAATTATACGTAAGGTGTAATAATGACTCTTTTAATTCTAACCTCCATTCACCCCATATATCCATTAATCTAATAACATTTGAATATGCCAACTTACGGTTTCTAACATCAAATTCAGTTGAGAACTTCCTCTTCGTAGCGTCCACGTGATTTCGTGCCTAGTCGCTCTTCTGATTTTCTTTAATAGGACTATTGCATGCAGCCCTTTCATCTTATTCTTATTCTTCTTAAAAAAAACTATTTTTATTTATTTTATATATTAAAAGTGATAAATCTTATTAATATATTTTTAATAATTGTGGGACACAAGTAGTACAAGGTATTAAACAAATTATCACTTAGGTCCACCAACTAAATTAATTATCTAAAATTATTCCTTAACTAAATAACCAAAGTTATCGAATAGTCCAAAATACTCTTTTAAAAAATATTACGAGATAATCTTTTCTAACATACGAAACTTTATAATTCAAAATGACTAAACGGGTCATTACAACAGATATCAATTTATCCATCGTTTGTTGTCGAACAATCAAAAGAAGAGAAGGAACAATAACTGACGTTACCGAAAGACTAATTTATGATGATCTAAAGTCATTGTTCGTCGCTCTATTAAAGCTCACCCTTAAAATCATCCATCAAACTACTACGAACTGAACTTTTGAATCAAATTTTGACAGATGTACAATCAGAAATAATGTCAAGTCACCTACTAACTCATGAACCAAATCATAACCAAAACTCGCTCGATCATAACCATTTGGACAAATCTTTTCTCATATAATCACGATAAAATTTTGAACCAATAATTTTGTCTACAATAAAAAATGAACTTAAACTAGCCACCCATCACTCATAACGCAAAAATCATCATAGATCTTTTCAAGTTTTCATTCCTACAATCAACTATTATCATAATCTTAAGTTATAAAATGTGATCTTTAGACATTGGATACTCATCATAGAAAATTAATTTTTTTCTAACTCAATGAAGTTAATGATCAACTAACTACTTAGCAAGCAATAAATGCAAAGATATAGAACCTCTAACAATAGTATAAAAAAATAATAGATCAATAGCAGTGACTGTACACGGCCCTTACGAGCGACAGATCTAGACTCACCAGGCCCCATATTCAATCATATATAGTCAGAACATGACCTTAATTATGAGATGTATCTTAAGATTGTCGAACAATTATAAGTTTTCATGTTATCTCTTCTATAAATTTTTATGATCATGATGATCCTTGCAGAATTACTGAAAAACTTCAATTATTCTAAATCAACATCTATTCCATCATATCTAGAATGGTTGAGTCTCCACAAGAACCTTACTTTACCAATAGAACATTACAATAGTAAGTATAGTCTCAATAATTATTCCAAACAACATGCTCCAAATTCTATGTGCTCTTTCACTCAACACCCCCGTAATGAAAAATAAATTTTGAAATACCAATTATACCCTTCTCAATACTGATAATGTGACACCCCGTAACTCTATCCTTTTATGTATCCATGTTTCAAGCCTCATTTGGTTAGGTTGGCGGTGTATTAGATTCTTGGGAGACTCCTAGTACCTAAACAAGTTCAAGACTTCCCTAAGAGTTGAGTTTTGGGTGATGGTTCATGCAAGGGTCAATTTTAAACTAGCATAACTTTTAGCATACTTGGAACTGGATTGCCCACTACATGTCAAATGAAATCCCTTTTGAGTTATATTTCCAACGCACTTGGTCTCACTTTATTCTACGATAGGATGAAGGAGTCATGACCATTTTCGTGAGACCCTCCTGTGCAGTGATGTCACACGGGCACTTTGACGGGCAGTGTGTCCTTGGATGAACCATTTGGATTGGTTGGAGTGGAGAAAGACCAATTTTGATCTGTTTCATCAAAAGTACTTTGAGTTAGCTTCACAATGCACTTGGTTTTAGCTCATTCCGATGTCGGATGAAGGAGTTATGATCGTTTTCGTAAGACCTCTTGGGCATGGTGTCAAACGGACTACTTGACGGCCAGTGTGGCCTTTGACGGGCCGTTTGGGAAGCTGTGGCTGGAAAAGGCTATTTCTTGGCACTATTGGAGGTGACCTAGCCAGTGTCATGGGCCGTGTGGCTCAGCACTGACCGTGGGGATGGCCACAAGGTGTCCAAAGGAAGCTTGTTGGACTTGGGGAAAATGTGGATAAGGGTGGTGCCACGGGCATTATTGACGGGCCATGTGGAGTGTGACGGCCCGTGAAACCTGGGCGTATGGTGGCCTGCAACATTTTCATGTCTAAGTGATGTGGGATGGTCCAATAAACGGTCCGTGCAATACTAGATGTTCCGTGAAAGTGGCCGTCAAAGTGACGTTGACGCTAACTTTTTCTCAAGTGTTCCAGTTCCATTTTTCTGTCTAAGTCTTGTCTCACGAGCACTCCACATGATCCGTGGAGTGCGACACGGCCATTCAAGTCTCCAGTGAGATGTCACTTTGCCAATTTTTCCATCTGTCACTTATGGCGTCTCCGTAAATTTTAATTACTCTAATGCCCTTTTGGGACTTCCAATGCTATCTTAACCTTCCGAAAAGACCTAAAAAATATTTCAAAAGTATCAAACTCATTAATTTCATCTCAAATACACACTCAATACTCTGAAAAGCCTCCATCAAGCCCCAATTTATTTTCAAGGAAACCCAAGAACAAGATTGGATTCAAAGATCATTTCCAAGCCTCCAGTCTTCCCAATCTCTATTCCAAGCAACTCTAGACCTAAGGTATGTGGGTTTCTTTCATAAGTTCCTTTCACCCATGATACCCAAGCTTCTTTTTTCCTAAATTGCATGATTTAAAGTTAAGTTTACAAATGGGTTTACTTGTATGAACTATGTTAAAGCTATGTAAAGTTGTGACTATTTTGCTATGTTGTGAGCTATATATCTTGAATCTATTATAAGTTTTGATGAGGGGTTTTAATGTGAATGTCTTGGAGGGTTTCAAGGTGTTGATTGATGGTTTTACAATAGAATTTTTTGCATTATTTTATCTCTAAATGGCATGGTCTTTTACCCCCATTACACACCCCCAAAGTGTTTGATAAAATGTCTGATTATGGTTTCTTGAGAAATTGAAGGTCCTAAGCATGAGATATGATATGAATGAAGTTACGATGATGAAATGATCTTATGTATATGATTATTCCTATATGAAGTATTGCATTAGAGCCTATGATGAATTCTATGTAAAAGTGTTGCATTAGACCATATTATGAATCCTATATAAAGTGTAGAACTCGACCATAACCAATCCAGGGGGTCTAAGTGCCCGAATAACCTAGTGAAGGGTTTGTACTTCACAACCTAGTGATGGGGCGGCATCATCACTAATCTAGATGGGGGTTAGTACTCATCACCCTAGATGAGGGTTAGTACTCATCCACCTAAGTGATGGGGGGACATCATCACTAACCTAGATGGGGGTTAGTACTCATCAACCTAGATGAGGGCTAGTACTCATCCACCTAAGTGATGGGGCGACATCATCACTAACCTACCAAAGGGTTGTACATATGAAAATCTAGCTTGGTCTCTTCTTCACATATAACATCCTATACAAGCATAAGTTACTTAAGCATGTTTTACTTAAGCATTGATCGGACATGGCATATTGTATATTATGTCTATTGCTTAATATCGTGCATTTTGACTATGATGCTTAATTCTTGTTGTATTGCATCCTACATAATTAGTATATTCAAACGTACTAATGCATACTTTTGTGTACATGATATCACCACGTAGGAACCGTTGCTCAAGTTGATCATTTTTCTCCTCCACGTGGCTAGTTAGTGCTATTCCAAGTTTGTTGGTGAGTCCTCCATTTCGGGGACCTTAGTCTATGTTGCTATATTTTATGTATTGAGACTCTATCTTGGCGTGGATATTGGCAGGAATTGATTGAAACTTTAGCATGGGCTCACGAACGCACACCTTTGGCCAATTTGATTCGCTGGAGAGATAAACCGGTGGCCCTTCTTATGTTCTATTGACTATGAGGGTGAGCCCGGTAGCTTTGTCTTGGCTCCTGCTCTATCTATGTAGTTAGAGGTGTTTGTTGGACGAGTTGTTTATTTATGATATGAGCTATGACTCCTTGTCCTTGATGTTGATGTTTTGACAAGTTATCCCTTAGCCCCTTGTCGCTTTTGCTTACTTTATGCCTTTTATATGCTTCCACGACCAAGGATGTGTAATGACAAGTTAAGAGGCTTGATTGGGGTTCCTTCGGGTTCCCTATTCGTCGTGTCATGTCTAGGCCCTAGGCTTGGGTCGTGACATTTGAGGAACCCTTGGCTGACCTTGTCCACCTTGAGCCACCTAGCCTTGACCTTGTTAAGGGTTCTTGGGACAGTTTGCAACCTTGTGATTCTTATCACCACACCCAAAGCAAGCACCTGAGATTCTCCAACAGTTACCCGTGCAGTGCTTCCCACACTTATCACACAAAGGGTATCCTTGTCCACCACCAACCGGTGTCCTAGGAGGAGGCACTTTAGCATTAGCAACCTGAGCACCCGAACCTTCGCACTTTGGAAGCGACCAAAACCACTAAACTAAGAGCTGGAGAACCCACCATCAAAATGGGCTCTCTTAGGATCATGTATTCTCCTCCCTTTGAGTTTCTCCCCTTCCATTTGTTCAGCGTATACTATAAGTCTAGATATGTCCATATCCCAATTAAGCATGGCCATACAAAAATCTTGTACAAGCAAGTCAAAAATACCGAATACGAACTTGTGCATTCTTGTACAAGGATCAGCCATAAGCGTCGGAGCATTCTTGGAGAGCTCAGTGAACTTGAGGGTATAATCTCTCACACTCATATTACCCTGCTTAAGGTTGATAAACTTAGTCATCTTGGCTTTCCTAAGCTCAAGTAGCGAGAAGCGATCTAGAAAAGCAAGTTTGAACTCCTCCCAATTAACAGCATCACCATAGACTCTCTCTATAGACCACTGAGTATACCACACCTGTGCCACATCCTTCAACTGATAAGCAGGCAGTTCATCCCTCTCCTTGAAAGTGACACCCATGACATTCAATACTTTTGGAGAGCTCATCAATGAATTCTTGAGCATATTTGTCAGCCTTAGACCCAAAGATCTTCGGAGGATTCATCCAGGTGAAATCCCTCACTCTAGAAGCCAGAGTGGGATTCCGAGGAAGATAGGCCTGCCTAGTCTGAATAGTCACCACTTGGGCCAGCATGGCAAAGGTCGTACGGAATTCACCATTAGAGATAGACTCATCCATAGGCCCTTGAGGTGCTTTTTTTATCACGATTAGAGATAGACTCATCCATAGGCCCTTGAGGTGCTTCACCTTTATTAGTCGGGGCTGGTCTGTCAAGTCTACCATGAGGCATCTTTTGAAACAGAGCAAGGATACCATCAAGGTCAAGAGCTAAACCAACTATTCACAATATGTCATAAGACATGAAAAAGTGAGACAATTCCTAGAATATCGTCATAGCCTCCCACTTATAGGCATGGTGCATTTCACGCCCATAAATAGGACTTTACTTGACACGGCATGTTGGACTACGAGGATCATTTACAAACCTAGGGCTCTGATACCATCTTTCTCATGACCCGGAGCTAGGGCCTAGACGTGACACAGTGAATGGGAACCCGAGAGTCCCCAGAAAAGCCTCAATATAATAAAACTCGCATCATCAGTTCGGAAGCACATTCAACAATCCACACATAGTTCTAAGGGACAGGAAAGTAGGACTCATGCTATAAGGACATCATATGGAAAGGGATTAACATGAGTTCACATAACATATAGCACATAAATACTAAGGGGCGCGTACATAGGACTCACGCTACGGGGCCAATTCGGGACTTAGGATCTTTCCATCAAACATATGATCAAGTCACATAACAATAGTCAAAGATAACCAAATACGTAACATAGACTTAACCCTAACCATAACATATATCATAAAGAGGTTTACAAGGTGTACAACAATGCCTCTACATAGAGGGGTCGGGGGCTAAGACATACCTCGAGCTCAACCTCAAATACATCAAGAGAATTAAGTAACATAGGTAGATTGATGGCGATTCGTCCTTGGAAATAGGACTCACCAGTACAAGTAAGCTTGGAATCCGAGCTTAGTGTCGAACAATGGATGATCAAAGTCCTCGGTCCCTACATGGTGAAATCATGTAGGCAAGAGTATGCGTTAGTACTTTTGAATATACTAAGTATGTCGAATGCAACGCATGAACTTACCTAATCCTGCACTTCAATGTTAGATAACAAGGGCACATAATATTGAAAGATATATATATATATATAACAAGGAATGTAGTATAACAAGATGTCATGAAACCAATGATGTATGAAATGCAAATAATGCTTATACATAGTGGAGATGTGACCGTAACCAACATGAGTAAGACCAAATGAGCTATTACTTGGAATCCCGATGATTACCTCTCATTGATAAGGAGGTGGTTTATTTGCCAAGGGTAAACCATGCTTCACCTTACGGGCCTCTTATTTCATATGAAGCAACCTTCCTTACGGGCCTCACATTTCAGATAGAGTTTTCATATCAAAACATGTTATATCATTTCTTCTCCTTACGGGCAACCCCATTTCGGAGGCATCTTTCCTTACGGGCCTCCCATTCGGAAAAGAACCTATGTTAGGCACATAGTTCGAGGATAAAGAGAGAACCCTCCATCCATCAATGCTAAGTCATCATCCCACAAGAATATATATACGTGTATGTATGTATATATATATATATATATATATATATATATATATATATATACACACACATATATACATGCTTCCAAGAGACAATAGTCATTTCCAAAACCATTTCAATGCATTCTTAGGCTTAAAGGCCAAACGTAATTTCGTAGTCAATATATTCATACATAAGAATAGCCCATTCATTTACAAAATAGTGCAAGCACCCAAAATGCTCATAGAGCCATAATCAATAGACATATATGTGATCACATTCTTGTTATAACCCATATCATATCAAAAATCATATTATAGAACATAATCGGGATTAACCCATAACATAATATCTCAAAATAATCGAATATCATGAATGCAAATGTTATGAATGATATAAGAGAAGGCATTGGTAATTAGGATTAAATCTAAAATCGATAATATAAGGTGAAATTGAAGTAAATACACCATTAAATCCATATTTAAATCCAACATAAGATCACCCATGCATAAACAAGTCTTAAAGGGGACATGCATACTTATAACTCCATAAACCTAAAATAAATCCCCATATAATGATTTAACTCACCATAAAATCATCAAACAAACACTACTCATGCATAAATAAATGTTAGGAATCATAATATTCAAAACCAAAATTTAAAGAAAGATAGAAATTCATAAAATTACTTTAAAATAGTTTGGTTCTCGTTGATTGGAAGGTAATCAAGGATCAAAACCCACATACCTTCACTAAGATGAAGAAACCCCAAATAATTTTGAAGAAAAGTTGAGTTCCTTAGTTCCCAAATTGAAATTCCCAAGAGATCTTTTGAAAGTTGTTTTTGAGAGATTCAAATTATCAGAAATAGGTTTGACTATTTGAAATAGGTTTTGGTCTTTAGATGACCCTAGAATAGATTGGAAATTCCCAAAAGACCAATAGAAATAACTGAATTTACGAAAACACCATTAATGAATTGGAGTAAAAAATTTACCGGAAGTCACATGACTGGAGGGTAAACGGGTCTTGTGGCACTTCACGGTCAGTGTGGAGTGCCCGTGAAACAACACTTAAACAATTTTCCATAAATTTTGATCTTGAAGCAAAACTTAGAAAATTTTCGCACGAACCACTAAAGGGACTATTACACGACCCATGTGAAGCCACACGGTCCGTGTGGTGCTCCCGTCTCCCTAACCTTAGGAAAATTTCACGAAAAAGTTATGAGACGATGACCCTGTACTTAGAATATTTTCACTCCAGAAGCTTCAGGGAAGGCCAAACAGGTCATCCCATACCACATGAATCGTGGGACTTGGGCGTGGCACCACACTTTGCCTAAAAGGCATTTTCATGCCCAGCAGGAGGCCAAACGGGCAGTCCCTCGGCCAGTGACAAGCCACACGGCCCGCGTCCCTGGCCATGCCCCTAGACTTGGTGCCAAAAACCCTCGCTCACTTGAAATATTGGCCAAGTGCGGTTCCACTGAGGGTCACACAGCCAATGCCAAGGCACACGACTCATGTAGCCCTCCATGGGACAACACTTGGTCAAAGTTTCATTTGAAAACCAAATTTCCAAGTATTCACAATGTCGTACGGAATCCGACTCATTACAGATAAACATCCTTCTTCGCAACCTCCAAATGCGTTAACAGATTAACTTTCAGTCCATTCATACTTTTTTAGTGTTGGGTGAGTCTTTTTTTTTTCTTGGTGGATTGATGTTAATTGATTTTTCTTAGGCAAATGATAGCAATGTGAATTCATCTAAAAATTCAACGTTGATCTCAAAGAATTTGAAGGATCTATGCTTTACTGATCAGTCAAAACTCTATGGTAACAAAGTAGTTAGCATGGTTCATTTTTTGTCAACCTAGTTGTGTTAATTACACTGTAACAGTGGAATATCAACCAAAAGATTATTGTCTCATGTGTAACTTCTTTCACTTGAATTTTTATTTTTTAGTTTCCTAGAAAAGGTATTAATTGAGTATAGTTGCTTCAAGCAATGTGAACCTATTTATGATGAAAAAAAATAATCAGAATCTATTATTCATTTTTTCAAAATTCAGATAGAAAAAATCCTTTAAAATCAGAGAAGTTGTTGAGCAATAGTATAATTAATTAGTCAATTATATTTATGGACCTTAATTTAAGTGCCAAAGATTGACAAACTTGCAATTAAGTCATGGATTTATACTTCGTGTCATGTGAACTAAGTCTTGTATTAGTATTTAAATAAAAAATAATAAAAAGATGGATTCATTATTCTCAAATTGCGAAGGTTACGCTTTATTCTAAGTATTAACCCTATATAGATTTATCAATAAGAAAAAGTTAATTAAAAATGTTTTCTCTTTTACAATTTAAGCTTTTGAATGGGATAAATCACACAATAACTTTGAATTAGACCTAGACTCATTCCTTTTCTTGATTAAAAAGCATATTTATAACAATTTAGCCTATTACAAATGAATGTAATAGCAGTCCATAGAAAAATTATGTTAAGAATACACTACACAAGTGGTATATCAGCCAAAATGTTTATTGTCTCATGTGTAACTTCTTTACACTTAAATTGTTTTTTTTTAATGCATTAATTGCAATGTGAACCTTATGATGAAGAAATTTTTTATCATAATCTATTATTCACTTTTTCAAAGCTTAGATAGCAAAAATCCTTCAAAACTAAAGAAGTTGTTGAGCCATATTAGAGGTGTCAAATGGGTTGGATGAGTTGAAATTGAAAATATTAAAATAGGTTGAAATAGAAATTGGGTTGGGTTATGACCCACCCAAATAAATTTTGGGCTCAAATTAGCTAAAATTCAAGTTAGGTCAGGACTCGCTCAATCTTAATAATTTTAATCTATTATTATTTATTTTTTATAACCCCAATTGGAATTTCGACTCAAGAAAATAAAAATAAAAAGTTATACATAGATAGATAAATCATCGAAAATATACATTATATAAATGCAAGTAAAGAGCCTTAGAACGGATTGAAATCGAAGATTAAATTGGCTCAATTGAAGATCCTTTCAAAAAGGGTTAACACTTCAGTGGGTTGAGATTGAACCCAATTCAACTTGTCTTAAGCCCAATCGATAAATTTTTTGACAGGTTACCTATATTTGTGCTCATTTTACATCCTTAAGTCATAATATAATTAATTAGTCGATTAAGTTTATGGAGCTTAAGTTAAGTGTCAAAAATTGAGGAACTTGTGATTTAGGTCCTGATTGATCAGGACAGTGAAGCACAGAACCTTCAAATTCATTGGGATTGACGTTGATTTTGTAGATGAATTCACATTGTTATCATTTCCTAAGAAAAAACAATTAACATCAATCCAAACAAGAAAAAAACTTATCGAACATTAAAAAGAATATGAATGGAATGAGAAATAATCTGCTAACACCTTTGAAGGTTGCGAATAAGGATCTTTATCATCTGGCGATGATGATGACCTCTCGTTTTCAGTAGAAGATCGAGAGGTAGAACTTTTCTGGCGATGCCTTTTTCTTTTCTGTGAGGAAAAAAATCACATAGAGAAATGATATGGATTTTTAGCTCTTCTTTTGTGAATGACATAGAGAAATGATTTGGATTTTTAGCTCTTCTTTTGTTTAATTTTGATTAACATTGTTTATTATTTTTTTAAAGGACTAGAGATAGATAGACGTTGATGGTGTGAGGAAATCAAGTTAGAAAAGAAAATTGTGGGAGACAGATAGACATGGATGGTGTGAGAAAATAAAGTTCAAAAAATACAAAATTAGGACTTTTTAAAATTTTTATTTTATGAAGATTTATTATTAGATTTGATTATAGCAACAAGGTTTTTATTTTAAGAAAAACATAATTGCTCTTTCAAGTGGCATAATTAAAAATTCAAGAGTCAAAAATAAAATTTTCTTTGACCAAAATTTTCCTATATGTCTCTTAAAAATTTAAACCGATGATTATTATAATTTATAGTATTTTTTAATGTAATTTTCAAATATATAGATTTTAGTTTCAAAAACTTTTTTAAAAAATTATGTCTGAATTTACAACTAAATCTGAGAAATTTGAAATTTCAAAAGTATTTATCCAAACTAAGTTTTAGTTAAATATATATATATCAGAAATTGTTAGACAATTTTTTAATTATGTATAGGAGAAACTTATTCATAACAATTTAGCCTATTACAAATGATTATATTAGTAGTCCATAGAAAAATTATGTTAAGAATACACTATTAAGGTGAAATATCAACAAAAATATTTATTGTCTCATGTGTAACTTCTGCCACTTGAATTTTTATTTTATTTTATTTTTTAACAAGGCATTAATTGAGTTTGAGTTGCTTCAAACAACGTGAACCTATTTATGATGAAGAAAACATTTAATCAAAATCTATTTATCCACTTTTTCAACTTTGAGATAGAAAAATTCCTTTGCAATTAAAGAAGTTGTTGAGCCATAGTATAATTATTAGTCAATTAAGATTCGGAAGCTTAATTTAAGTGTCAAAGATTGAAAAACTTGTGATTTAGGTCATAGACTTATGCTTCGTGTCATGTGAACTAAGCCTTGTAGTAGTATTTAATAAAAAATGATAAAAGAATGGATCAATTATCCTCAAATTTTGAAGGTTGCGCTTTATTCTAACGATTGGACCCACATGAATTTGTCAACAATAAAAATTAAGTATAAATGTATTCTTATATTTAAGCCTTTGGATGAGATAGATCCCCAATTTTGTATTTTTTTAACTTTGTTTTCTCACATCATCAACGCTTATCTGTCTCCCCAATTTTATATTTTTTTAACTTTATTTTCTCTCACCATCAAAGCCTATGTATCTCTAGTCTTTTAAAAAAGTAATAAACAATGTTAATCAAAACTAAACAAAAGAAGAGTTGAAAATCCAAATCATTTCTCTCTGTTATTCACAAAAGAAGAGCTAAAAGTCCAAATCATTTCTCCCTGTCATTCTTTTTCTCTCAGACAAGAAAATGGCATTGCGAAAAAAAAGTTCTACCTCACGATCTTCTATTGAAAATGAGAGGTCATCTTTATCGCCGGATGATAAGCATCCTTATTCGCAACCTCAAAGGTGTTAACAGATTGTTTCTCACTCCATTCATATTTTTTTAATGTTCGAGAAAAGTGAGCATCGTTTATTAATCCCTATTTCATTTTTGCTTTTCCCGTAATTGGACTTTAGGATTGTCTTTTTGTGCTTGTTGATTCACTTTTGATTTATATTTATTATTACAACTTAAATTTAAATGCTTATAAATATTTTTTTCAGATTTATTCAAGCACTTTAAAAGAATTAAAAAGATATTTTGAACTAAATATGCTTATTTTTAAGTTAATTCAAGCAATTTTTGATTTATACTCATAAGTCAAAAGTCATAAGTTAAAGATTCTAACTTATAATTTTCCACTATTTTTATCATGTTAGCTAAAATCAAGTATTCATAAGCATTTTTATAATTTTTCAAAATGCTCTAAAAATGTTTTAAAATTATATTAGCTTAAAAGTACTTA
This sequence comes from Solanum medicagineum, assembly GCA_026153255.1. NCBI lineage: Eukaryota > Viridiplantae > Streptophyta > Magnoliopsida > Solanales > Solanaceae > Solanum > Solanum medicagineum. The sequence goes on along the minus strand of JAPFFP010037411.1, from coordinate 1,706 downwards.
AGAAAAGCCAAACTAAACACTCTCTGAAATCTATTTTTATTGAGAATATACTTAAGAGACTGTTTAGATTTTTTTTTTCTTTTGAAGAACTTTTAAAGTTGAAATAGTTTTTAAACTTTTAGAGCATGTTGATAAATTAAAAAATGGTTATAGAAACTTGATTTAAGCTAACAAATAAAAACAAGTGAAAATCATAAGTTAAAACTTTTAACTTATGACTTTTGACTTATGAGTATAAATCAAAAAAATGTTTGAATTTAATTTATTTTAAACATTTTTAAGTCAAAGTATTTTTTAATTCTTTAGAGTGTTTTAATAAATCTAATTATAAGTATTTAATTTGAAGTTACATTAATAAATAAATCAAAAGTGAATAAAAAAAGCACCAAAAGATAATTTAAAGTCCAAACATGCACTAATTCATGGTAAAAGTAAAAACGAATTAGCGAGTAATAGACACGGTTAACCAAAATTCAACAAAATAAAGAGCTAAGAAATCCAAACTCTTCCACTATATCACTCTTTTCTTCTCAAAGACAAGAAAATGGCATCGTCAAAAAAAGGTTCTAGCTCTACGGTGTATTCATATTATGACAAATAAAATTAACAGCTAAAATATATTTAAGAACCATCAAAGTACGTGGTGAAGTGGATGAATTTGTTTTACATTAATCAGAGGTCGCGAGTTCGAGCGTTGAGTATGAATAAAATATTTAGTATGCTTTCACCCAAATGGTGTTTAGACGGTGTAAATTCAAATTAATCGAGATAGTGGACACCCGGGTGGAAAAAAAGAGTTAAAGAAATATAAAAACAGACTTAAGAGACTGTTTAGGTTGGCTTTTCTAAATTACTTTTAAGCCAAAACAATCTTAAAATATTTTTAAAGCATTTTGATAAATTTAAAAATGCTTATAAAGACTTGATTTAAGCTAACATGAAAAAATACTTCTTTATTTGGAGGATGTTTAAAAAGAAAATCCCTATCGAGGCATTTTGGATCAGATTGGAGTGTGGATGAAGCTATGTGATGTTGTTGTGATCAAATGGTGGAAGAAACTTACCATCATCTTTTTCGGTTATATCTTATTGCTAATCAGTTATGGAATTTGTTTTCAACGGGGTGTTGGGATACATTGTCCTTGTAATTTCTTAAAGGAGACAATCTATAATTGGTGGAATGTTAAATGCTATAGCAAGCTCAAACCTTCATCTAATGCTATTAATTCTCTTATTTTGTGGGTATTCTGGCAAAGAAGAAATAGGATAAAGCATAGGGATAGTGTACGGGGTATGGTAGTGGAGGTTAGTAGATGTATTCACAGATTTTCAAGATTAAAATATCCTTGGGTAAGAAATATTTCGGAGGATTGGAATGATTTAATACAAGTTTTGGGAGGATATAAACCTATTATTGTCCCAAACATAGTTTACTGGACTCTACCTATGTATGGGAGTTTTAAATGTAATTCTTATAGAACTTCTAAAGGCAATCCTGGTCCTTGTGTTGGTGGTTTCTATATTAGGAGCTGGAGAGGGGATTTTGTTTATGCAGCATCATCAGTGTTAGGGGTAACATCTAGTCTAAAAGTTGAGGTTTGGGCTCTACAGGAAGGTTTGAAATATTGCTGTTAGAACCCGTATTTTTTTTGAATTTTTGGAATGTTTGTGAAAGTTGATCAAATGTTGGAAATCTTTGAACAATT
>JAPFFP010037400.1:0-15201 GCA_026153255.1 Solanum medicagineum | reverse complement strand
AGAGGAAACTCTGCCGAAATTTCTGCAGGTTTCCAACCCAGGTAACTAGGGTGTTTATGTTATGCATGAGTAAGTGTTCCTAACGGGCACAGGTCACGGCCCTCGGTGGGGTCGTGACACTATACAACATTGATACATTACATCTAAAAAAATAAAAATAGAAGTTAGGTATTTAGCCATGATTAAATTGCAGCTTATAAAAAAACAAAGTAAATCATGGCTAATAAAAAGTAAAAATAATGTTATTTGGCCACAATTAAATTGTGGGTAAACAAAAATAGGTCGTGGCTATGTAGCGAATTTGGCTATATTTCAATGTATTATTTTCTTGGTTATATTTTTTGTAAATTAATAATTTTTTGGTACGTATTTAAAATTATCCCGAATAAAAAATTAGTACAAAAAAGGGGGCAAATTCATTCATATACAAATACAAAAAATAATTACAAGAAAAGTAGCTTACTACTTTTTTCTTTATAGAAAATAGCCTAAGAAGGTCATCGGATCAACATAGCTCAAATTAAGGGTGTTCACGGTTTGGATAAAAATCGATCCAAACCGAAAAATCGAACCAAACTGATTAAATAAATCGATTTTATTTTGATTTTGGTTTGATTTTAGTTTTTTAAAAACCAATAGTATTTGGTTTGGGTTTGGATTTGTTTGAAAAAACCAAAGAAATAACCGAACCGAACCGAACCGAACCGACAAATTATATTCGTACATTTTATAATTATACATACATAATACATTATTTATAAAAATAATTTTTATTTTTTAATCTACTTATGAAAGTATAAATGCTCAAAACGAGAACATTTATCTTACTAATTTCATGTATATGAATGTCTATAACAATTCTTGGAGGAACTAGAAATATCATTAGCTCTTTCTTCTAGGCCAAAATAGTGAATTTTGAAATTTTTTCAAAGTAAATTTAGTGACTGAAAGTTTTATAATATCAGTTATTCTAACTATTTCTCGTTTTGAATGAATTGTTGTCACTTTTTCTCCATTTTAAATGTATCATTGCATTTATTTTTATGTATGGTTAATAACTACATAACCTAACCAAACCAAAAATCGATAACAACCAAACCAATAAATGTATATTATAATTGGGTTGGTTTGGTTTTGAGAAGTTAAAAACCGAAGTAAGTTGGTTTGGTTTTGATTTTGACCCTTAATCGACCCAAATCGACCCGCGAACACCCTTAGCTCAAATCAGCCCAAGACCATTAGGCCCTTTTTGCTTTTTTTTTTTTGGTAGCATTTTTTTTTTTAAAAATAAATTTATTTTATTTTTATTTTGCTGTGATTTTTTATATTAAAAAATAATTTTTTTTAAAAAAAATTCATGTATTTTTTTCCATGTATCAATCTATACTACATTAAAAGTGTGAAAGCGATTAGAAATGTTGTTTGAACTTTTTGCCCTTCATTAAAATACTCTATTTTAGACAAGGTGTCTTTTCACTATTCTTATTAATTTATTTTTTAATTTTTATTTGTTTAGTTTCATGATTCAGTTTTAAATTAGAATTTCTTTATATTTAGAATTCACTCTTTCATTTATGACTATTCTATATAAATAATTGTGTAGGCTATGAAGGAAAAAAAGAAAAAATATTATTATGTTTATAATATTTAAGAAGTTGAAAAACTAAAAAAATTTAATTATCAAATATTTTGTTAATAATATACATAATATAACAAATTTAAATAGAAAAAGACTAATTAAAATTATGTTGGAAATATTAAACTACTCTTTTTACATTTAGGAGTCTTTTTTAAAATTAAATTTTAATTAGTTAATTATTTAACTCATAGTTATTCAACTCCAAATTATTACTTCATGTATTCATAAACTATTAACATATCTATATTATAGTTTATTGAATTGATTTTCTCATCTTTACCCGTTCATAATAGATTAAATTATTGCATTAAATTAATATTATTTATTTAATTTTATTTATATGAATATTGTATTTATTTTAATTCCAAGTACTCTTTACATATAATATTTAGATTGACAGGACATATACGTGCAAAGCACGTAGACTATACTAGTATTGTATAAATGTGTATAAGCATATATCAACATCGTGTAGATGGTTGTGTAATGTATCAATATTGTATAAATTATCTATAAGCATATATCAATATTATAATAAATAGTATGTATACATGTATCGATATTGTATAAATTGTATGCAAACGTGTGTCGATATTATATAACTAGGTAGGTAATGTATCGACATTATAGAAATGATGCAAAATCGTGTGTCAATATTATATAAATAATTATGTAATGTATCGATATTAATATTTATTTGACTATCATGCATTCCCACCTTAATAAAATAAAAGAATAAACAAGAAATAATAAAATGACATAAATATTTTGTTTCTCAAAAGAAGTGAAACAACTAAAAAAAGGAGCAACAAAAAAAACTAAGCATTGAATCTTTTTTTTATTATACTATAACATAGCGCAAAACAAAAAAAAAAAAATTCAGTTTAAAAAAAAGGTAGAAAAAGGCCAAATGGCTAAATCCACTATTAGGTGGACCAAAATAGTCGAACCACTATGTTTCCTATAGGTATATTGGCCGAAAGGTCATTTTACATGAAAAATAAAGACTATTTTTTTGTATAAATAATTTTTCTCAATGGTCTATAAATATAAGGAATAAAAACCTCCTATACATTTTAAAAGGCAATATTACTTGAATGTGTCACCAAAAATTATTTACCATCAACTATCAATTTTTTTACACAAAAATGCACATATATGAAGGAATTTTTTCTTTTTTTTTTTTTAAAAACAAATATGTGACATAAATTGGTGCAATAAATGCAAATTAGGCGCAATAAATGTATAGTGTGTCCACATTGAGTTTGTTTATTGGGAAGTGCCAAAAAATTGCATTTAGACAAACAATAGACGACTTCATATGAGATACAATTGAATTGGTTCTCTTTTTTATCTTTCTTTATTTAATGCATGTAATGATTATGAAAACAAAATTGAATGTTATCTTTTTCTACATGTGTAATGACCAATGCCCCACAAAAACCTCTGTGTACAAACTAAAATGGAACAAACTAACACATCTCTTTTATATATATATTTCATTTATTGCTTATCGTGAATTTGAAAATTCATTGAAATCTTCTTTAAAGTTTTTCTATCAAGAGTAAGAACCAAATTCATACATAGATATATAGTAAGAAAAAAAGTTATCAAACACAAAAATCTATTTGTTGAGCTTGGGTTTGATTGAATTTGATTATGGATTGTGTCTCGATTTTGATTCAGCAAGATGATAAATTGCGTGTAGCAGATTTGTTTTTCTTCTTTTTCTAAAAAAGTAAATTTTTATTTGTTCTTCAATTAGTATAAATTTTATTTCAGCATGTATTAAATGTCTCGATTTTAAATGTGTGCATTATTTTTAGCAGGTCATTACAAAAAGACTTGTAGTCAAACTCAAGGATTGAATCTTGTTCAACATTATGTAATGATATGGGTGATTTGTTGTTTTGTGGACACGGTTCATGGGATGTATGTTGTATTTTTTAACACAGGGATGTGCTTGTTGAAGGTTCAGATAGATGGTTTCTGTTTGGTTGATTATATTGTAATTTCTTTATTTTTTTGGCAGACATTCTATTTGAAGATACTTTGAGATATGCTAGTCAGTTGTTGTAATATTGATTTTGACTATTGGGCAGTGAATACAAAACAATTTTTTTTTTAAGAATGTGGCTACTTAAAGATTCATGATGTTTTAATGCTAATTTGTTTGTTCAATTGTAGTTCAGTTTTTTGTGGTTTACAAATATGCACCACCAAAATGTAGAGTTTTTGTTTGACTTTGTTTTGCATGAACCATGGTAACAAGTTTGTTTGAGTACAAGTTGTCATATTCCCTTTGAAACAAAAAAAGTCACCTAAGACTACTTGTTCACTTAAAAAAAAATATAACCAAATAAACAACCAAAGTTAAACAAAGGTCTGGAACTGTGCCAGAAATATACATAGTCAAATTTACAATTGTAACACCTAGTAAAATTACCAAATACCTCTAGAGGATAGATGTGTGCATAACGCGTCTTCCCATGCTTCGATAGCAATTTCGACGCCAAATATGCGATCAACATGAAAAATTAAGTGGGAAAATAGTCTTGGTTCATTTTTAGAGCAATCGGATCAAAAGATAATTTTTCGATGAGAAAAATCAAAACAGTGTTGGTGTGCGATAGAGGCGCATTGCACCCTTGTAGCGGACCCATACTTTCTTTTTAAATTTTTTTCGACGGGATTAGAAAAATCATTCGGAGAATTTTTTTAAAAAATACACACTTGCACGAAGGGTCCGCATGGCGAACCCGCTTTTCTCGAACCAAAATTTTTTCTTTAATTCGTGAGGGGCATTCTATACATTTCTCAACACCTCCTAAACTCAAATAGGATCAAAATAGGTTGTTTTGAGTGTAAGAAAGGTTCTAAACCTCATTCTAGATCCTTTCTAAGTTCTTGAAGAGACTAGGGCTTGAGAGAAGAGAAGAAGAGCTTAAGATTGAAGAGTTCAAGGGAGAATTCTTGAGGGTTGATTGTTGAAAGCTTCACACCAGGTATGTAAGGCTAAACGAAAATATGAAATTGTTCTCTCATGTGCCCCATAGATGGTTATAGAGGAGTTGAAAGTCCATGAGTCCCCACACATGTTTTCTTGAATTACTTCCTGATTGTTTCTTGAAAATTTCATTAATTACATGTATTTTCATATGTTGATGATCATCATAAACTTGTTTTTCTAGAATTGAATACTTTTCATGAGATATTATAAAAACCTTAAATATTAACTTTTGAAAGCATGCATGAATGAACTTAGGGATTGAGTTTAGAGCCTTGACTTGAGAATGTTAATTATGACTGTGATGTGAGCATGATGATGAGTTGATAGAACTTGATGGTCCATGAGTAGTCCTAAATGAACTCTAATGATTTGTCTAATTGATTGTTCCCTAATGATTGATCTAAACCTTGAGCTATTGATTGAGAGTTGAATTGATCTAAGCCTTGAGCTATTGATTGAGAGTTGAATTGATGAGATGATCAGAGTCTCTATGAGACTGATTGAATGATGAGTGCCTCTACGAGGTTGATTGAGATGATTTGATTGAGATGGATGAGTCTTATGAGCATTGAATTTTGGGAGGAGTATCAAGCATCGAAATGGATAAGAGTAAAACCAACTCGCACTTATTAATTATGTTGCCAAGTGTAGGTGAGGATTAGAAGTGTTACATTACATTGAGGTTCCCTCTTGATAGAGTCCCTGAAATAATAGAGTACTTGTTGATAGATGGATCCATAGTGAATTCGATCCATTCTCTACCTGGCAAGTATAGAACAGTCGTGGCAACACCGGCGGGATGTTGTACAATCGCTAGCTCATAAGTAATTGTTCTCAAATAAGAGAAATTCCTAGAAAGTTCTCACCTTCAGTATTCTGAGTCGCTTTGAGTTCCATTGAGTTGAGTTTCATGAGTTAAGTTGAGTTGATTGATGAGGTTTGATTGGTGGATATGTCACTTTTCTACTCTTTATTCATACTTTAGATAGACATTTGACATTTGGATTAAGTATAGTCTGAATTGATGTTATTTCCATATTATTCTACCTGTTTCTGTTTCATTCAGCTATTTTACATACTGTATATTTCACGTACTGATTCCACTTATCACTGCATCATTTCATAATGCAAATACAAGGATTAGAGATCATCAACAGACTCAACGTTGAGGATCTGAGCAGTTCAGCTAATTTGGTGAGCCCCCTTACTTCAGAGGATCATACATTTACTTTCAGCTTACTTATAGAGTTAGATTTGATTAGCTTTATTCTATTTTGAGGTAGCCATGGGTTTGTCATTGGCACCACTTGATAGTGATAGAGGTTTCATAGACTAGATCGAATATTGATGTTGAGGCTTGTTGAGCTAGTTTCTTTCTACTAGCCCTTTTATTTAATTGATATACTTATGAGACTAGATGAGCGGTGCCCATTATTATCGTTAGTATTCAGCTGATTGTCTTAAGTTTATCGATTGAATGAATGTGATGAGTTCAAGTGGTTTGCTTGAGGACTAGCAATAGTCTCTGAGTGCCAATCACGTCTAGGATACCCTCCCAGGGCATGAAAAACTTGGTATCAGAGCACAGGGTTCAAGAGTCATAGGGAATCTATGAAGCCGTGTATAATAGAGTCCTAATTATTGGTGTGAAGAGTTCCACATCCCACAATAGGGAAGCTATAGGACATTAGGAATTATTTCACTTCTTTCACATCTAAATCGTGCGATAGAGTTATGCTCTATGAGAAGTTTTTTTCTAATTTATGCTCTATGCGTTGTAGAGTTGTGATCATGCCTCCCAGAAAGAGTCATCCACGGTATAGGACGTTCCGCCAGACAAAGTGTTAACCAATCCGAGCCTCAAGGACATGAGAAGCCCGTGAATCCAGCGGTCCCTGTTGAGCAGCCCCTGTAGGATGAGGTCTCCAATGCTGAACTTCGCCAGGCTATTCAAACTCTAGAGTAGGCTGTCACAGCACCTGCTGCGAGACAAGGATCAGGCAGACAGGATACACAGGACACATCTAGAGTCTGGGAATTCTTAAGGATGAATCCCTCTGAGTTCACAGGGTCTGCATTCACTAAGGATCCTGAGAACTATGTGGAGGAGCTTTAGAAAGAATTCCAGTGATGCATGTGATTGATGCTGATAAAGTTGAACTGGCTGCTTACCAGCTCAAGGGTGTGGCCAGATTATAGTTCGACCAATGGAAAAAGGGTAGAAGAGAGGATGACCCATTGCTGACTTGGGCAGTGTTCAAGGAACCTTCTTTGGGCGCTTCTTTCCAAGAGAACGAAGGGAGGCCAAGGTAAGAGAGTTCTTGAATCTGAAATAGGGCTCTATGACTATGTAAAAGTATGGGCTTAAGTTCATTCAACCATCTCAATATGCTCCGGATATGGTTGTTGACGTGAGGGGGAGAATGGAGATGTATGTCGATGGGCTGAATAGAGACCCAAAGAGAGATGGGAGAGGAACGATGCTTGTGAGCGATATGGACATCAGGAGATTGATGACATTTGTGCAACTAGCTAATGAGAAGAGACAATATGACAGAGAGGAGTTCAGAAGTAAGAAGGCTAAAATATCCGGCCATGAGGTTGGAAAAAGGGGGAATGGTAATAGGTTTCAGACGGGGCCAACACCATCATCTGCTAGTGTACCTGCGCCCAGAATCAAGAATGATTAGAGGTCTTAGAAAGTTGTAGCCCATTGATCTCAGTCATAAGCTAGTGTGGGTTAAGGTTCACAGGGTAAACCAACATGTGGTAAGTGTAGCAAATTGCACTTAGGTAACTGTTGATAGGGGAGTGATGTATGCTACAAGTGTGGCCAAGCAGGTCACTACCAGAGAGAGTGTCCAAAGTGGGCTGATCGGGCTCAATCTTCTGCACCAGCCCCACCAGCTAGAGAAACCTAGAGAGGTACTACATTAGGCGCAATCGGAGCTACAAACCATTTGTATGGCACGAATAGTCATCAAGATCAGGAGAACTCCTCAAATGTTGTGACAGGTATAATTCGAGTCTTTACTCTTGATTATTATGTTTTGATGGATCCTAGTGTCACATTATCATTTGTAACCCTTTATGTGGCCATTAGATTTGATAGAACCCCTGAGAGTCTCCTTGAACCCTTTGATGTTTCTACTCTAGTGGGTGAGTCTATTCGAGCTGAGAGAGTCTACAAAGCTTATGTAGTGTCCATCCATCATAGGGATACTATTATTGATCTGGTTAAGTTAGAGATGACTGATTTTGATGTGATCCTTTGCATTGATTGGATTCACGCCTGTTATACCTCCATTGATTGTAGAGCCCGAACGGTTAAGTTCCAATTCCCAAGTAATCAGGTTCTAAAGTGGAATGGTGATTTTGTTGCACCTAAGGGAATGTTTATCTCATATCTTAGGGCCAAAAAGCTAATTTCCAAATGTTGTATCTATCACCTTGTGCGAGTTAAATCTGATGATGTTGTCTCTGTAACACCCTAAAAATTACCAAAATACCCCTAGAAAAGAAATATGTGCATAACACATCTTTCCATACTCCGATGGCAAATTCGAGGCCGAACTTGTAACCAGCACGAAAAATTGAGTGGGAACTCAGATCGAAAAATAATTTTTCGATCCAAAAACTAAAACAGTGTGAGTACGCCTTAGGGCCACGATGCACCCTGGTTGTGGATCCAGACTTAATTTTTTAAAATTTTTCAATGGGTATTGGAAAACTTGTTCAAAAACTTTTTGAAAGAAAAAGCACAGGTACGCGACAGGTCTTGTTCCCTCGACCTGTTCCACCGAAGTTCAAAATTTTAAATCTTTTGATGGGCATTTCAGACATTTCCCACCCCCTTCTAAACTTAATCCATGACTAATGTAAGTCATTTTTGGCCTAAGAAGGGTTTCAAAAACCTATTCTGAAGTCCTATTACGCGTAAACCAAGAGGGGACTTTGACCGAAGAAGAGTACAGAAGCTAGAGTTTCCAAGCATACGACTGTGATCCTTTGAGTTGCGATTGTTCTTCGATTTTCAAGATCTAAGGCTACTTCAAGTGCTTAATCTATATTACTTATCAAGAATTTAATTCAGTTTCATTTCTATGATTTTATGGAGAAAATATAGAACCTTCTCTTGTTATTTTATCATTATTATGCTAAGAACTTCATTATTGGATACACCTCTATATATTCTTGAAGTATTGTTATAATTACAACAATCCCATGTGAGTTCTGAGAACCATTTGATTATCATGTTTTAGTAGCATTGAAAAGTTATCTAATCCAAAGTATGAGTTAGTTTCAAGAAGTACCTCAACATTAGTTATACCCGTAACCTATTTACTATATTATCTTTTGAGCATGACATATCAGTTTTGAAAAGGCAGTCCAGTCAGTTAAAGTATTTTGCATTACTATTCATCATGCATAAATTTTAGAGTTTGAGAAAACTTGATAGTTGCAAATACATTATTTTATCAGTAAAGAACATGACTACTTTCTTCTTCTTCTTTTTTTTTAAAGAAAGCATTACCAGTTATGAGAAAGTATTATCAGTTTTGAGAAAGAAGAAAATCAATTTATAGAAAATATGTTGAGCCAAGGCTCCAAATAGCAAATTTTCAATTTTTCCCTAAAGTGGGACATTTTTACAGCTGATGAGCACAGTGCATGTTTTGGGAGTAGTACTGAGAGCCGATGTGGGCACAAGTTCAGATAACTCCAACCCCATAAACTATGTAGCCAACATATGATAGGATTGTACCAGATGTACAACTCCTCATACACCACTGAGATGACCCAGTTTATATGGATCCCCAGCACTTCATCCCCTACCCCGGCATGGTATGAGATAGCCTTGGCAACGTAGGCCAGTACGTTTTATCATCACGAAACTCATAGTGATGATTGTCGGTTAGAGAAACTCCTCAAGTTACAGTATATATGATTTTTAGACACAGACAGAGTCGTATCCATTTATGCATTAAATCAGATATTTTGCTATGATGCATTACTTATGTTATTGACTTATTTTTAGCATTAAGCCCATGGTTTTTGAACATTGAATCTTGAGTTTTTCCTGTTTTTACCATTTTACATACCGTACATTCCATGTACTAATGCCTTGGAGCTGCATCATGAAATGATGCAGATTCAATTATCCACATGATAGCAGGCATTCAGAGAGACAGTATTCCAGAAGCAGTTGGTGAGACCTCTTTGCTTCCAGAGGACCCTAGTTAGTTTAGTTTATGTATTTTCATTTTACAGTCAGGTAGTCGTGGGTCTTATTGCGGCACCTATCTTTAGTATGGTAGAGGCTTCATGGACAGAGTTGCAAGGCAGTCTAGTCTTTTCATTCAGACATTTTAAGCATTATTACCAATGTATTAAGAGGTATTTTCAGACTTTGTATAAAGCAAGATTGAGATCATTTGAGTTTTATCAGATATTTTAAAAGGTTCATCTTTTAAAGCTTCTGCATGCATGTAAAGTTTCCAGTTGAGTAAGTCAGCCAGGGCAAGGGTTCTCTTTAGGAGCAGGGATGGTTCTCGAGTGTCAGTCACGTCTAGGGTGTAGATTCGGGTCGTGACAAACTTGGTATCAGAGCACAGAGTTCAAGTGTCCTAGGGTGTCTATGAAGCCGCGTCGATAGGATCTTATTTATGGTTATGAGGGCCCCGCTTCTATAAATGATGGACTATTGACATCTACAAAAAGTTTTCCCTTTGTCACACTCTAGATCGTGCAACAGAGTTACTTCTTCAGAATTTATCTAGTTCGTGCATTTATTAAGATTCATTCGACTACCTTTAATACTCATGGTGGTTGGAATAGAAAGTCCCAAATCCTTATTATGAGTTACATTCAGATAAAACATTCAAAAAGTAAAGAGACTGCACCAGGCTTAAGAGAAGCCATCTAGCATGCTTAAGTTTATTGATCTAAAATAATGCACTCTTATTCACATGAATTGTGCGTTTGAGCGAGAGCAAGATATGATGTATTTCCAGACTTTGTTCCCTAAATCATTATCCAGATGTTATTCTTGATATAGAAGTTAAATTATGCCTCTAGTACTTAGTAGTATCCCTTCCCCTTGAGAGAAAGTGATTGAAGGTCTTTGTAAACCATATGTGGTATAATGATCCTAGCGCTAGAAAGATGTAGAAATCACGAAGAGTGAGAATAACTGCTTGAAGTTGGTAGCTAAGAGTCATGCTGTGATAAGTTGAGTTCCTTCTAACTTCTGGTTAAAAAATAATAAAAAGTGTCGTCTAGCTTCCATGATAAGGTAGAATTAGTTAGTATGAGATAGTGCACTCGAATGAGAAAGGAGTTGATGTCGACGTAGCGTTGTGTTAGTAATGATAAGTATAGGTGTTGAATGGAAGAACATAGAGCACAAGGTGGTAGATCTAAAGTAGATTCATGATTTTGAAAGAAGAGTCATATTAGATTTATAGAGTTATAAGTTAAGCTAGGAAAGGAGGTATAATGGATGAGTAAATATTATTTAACTTATGAAAGGGAGTGTGATGAACATGAGCTAAAGATTGATTTCTTATCATGAGATTTAGTGGTTTAACGTTTCTTGACTTTATCTAATAGTTTAGAGTTAGATAGCATATGAGGAGTGTGGATGTAGATGTTTAGTACTAAACCTGAAGCTTGAACTTTAAGTGAGCGTCATGAAAAAAAAGGGATAGCAGGATGAGAGTGATACTATTAGTTGGAGATTTGACCTAGTAGGCTTGACATATCATAAGCAAGAAATTAAGCTATTGACTTGAAAGAAGTATGATGTTACGAATACAGTGTACGTAATCCTTAGATGAAAAGTCACTAGATAAAAAGAGGGCCTAAGATTTACATCTAAGATAGTCTATAAATGTGAGATGTGTTGATCAAGTATTTTGTTATGAGATTTTAGTGGGCCTAGGTTTCTAAAATTTTACCTAGTAGTTATGAGTTGGTGTAATATGATAGGAGTGTGTAATGCCCATGTTAGTACTAGACCCTAAGTTTAAATTTTGAGGAGTAGTGTGAAAAGGGAGATAACATTGTAATAGTGATAGTCTTAATTGGAGAATTGCTCTAAGAGGCTCCCCATATTGTATGTTCGAGATTAAGATTTTGACTTAGAATGTTATGAATGAGTGTGGTATAGGTGCCCCTTCGGTAGAAATAGTGGATTGAGGATAACTTGTTAGATAACAAGAGGCTTAAGATATGTAGTCATGATAGTGTAAATTGTATGAAGCTCTAAGTTCTGACTTCCACAAGAATCTAGACGGTATATTTGAGTTGTCAATGTGGAGTAGGCTAATGTAGACATTCTATACTACCCTTAAGAGTTTGGTCAATGGGGATAGCCATAGATAATGAGGAATCTCCCATTGTAGTCCAAGTTTTCTTCAGTCAAATGTATGTGAACATAGAAAATGAGTGTTAGCAGACTACAAAGGAAGATATTAGATCATAAAAGTCATACAGAATGACTATTATGCCAATAAGAGTAGCAAGTAATGGAAGATGCCTATAAAGATAGAAGAAAGTTATAAGTTGGTATCTCAGAAGAAAGTTTTAGTAGCAGTTTCATATCTTTGAGTATTAAATAACACAATGATATAAACATTTTGTGTATGGTGGTGCTCCAATTGTGTGGAGGGTTGTACTTATAGCTTAGTGAAGATAACCAGTTCACAAACAGAGAGGTGACGCTTGAGCTAAGGGGGAGATGCTTAGGTAATAAGTCAAAGTAAATCTTGAGCTTTTGATAGTGTTAAGTTGATCAGGATAAGACATCAATACTTCTCTATCTTATATTCCTTATATTTCATCGTGATTATACTTTATTCTTATATTATGCAAGGGAACCATACCCATAATTCATACCTATGCACTTCATGTTGATCCATGTGCATGCTCAGTCTTAAAGTGAGAAGTGATAACTTCATTCGACAATTCTGATCTTATTCCATGAACTAATAGTTTCCAGCCTTATGTTACCCAAGACCAGACTTGAGTTTCACAGTATACACAGTTCCATATACTTGTGATGAGCCCAAAACACTAGCGGTATCATACTATGTTATGAATGTTCTCATATCAGATTTTCTGAAAATGAATTGTGCTTACGATGTTAGACTTTAAGCCCTTCTAAAAATTCTTTCTTTTTATATTGATAATGATGTTCATGATAGTAGATGAGTAGCAACAGATGAAAGAGAATGGATGTCACCTATGGTGGCAGTTATAGTATGCCTATCCCATTTAGGGTTATAGGCAGAGAGAAAAAAAAGAGAAGAGATTTTGTGGGGTATAACAAATAGATAAGAGTAGATCGGTATGCCTCCTAATAAGAGTTAGTAAGATTGTATGTGTAGAGGTGCTATCATAAGTTTAAAGATTTCTAAGTAATTTTGGCCTCCAATAAGCTATAAAGTGATTAGAACGATAAGCTTGAATATGTGATCACTATTAAGTGAGAGATAGTTGTAGGCTATTGATGACTTTTACAATGAATTCCAGGTAGATGTATGGGAATGGTATTCTCTATAAGAAACTCTTGATGGAAGTGCAAAATCTAATTCTTATAGATTAGATTGGTACAAGTATGATCATCTTACTGGTAACACATTGTGACTTTGAGGTAGGCTTGAACATGATAAGAGTATGCAATAAACTTAGGGGATGATGAGAGCTACAAGCTTTAGTTAATGAAGGGTATAACCGTGAAAAAGAGCATAGTTGGGGAGAGTGGTTGCGTTGAAGGGTAACAGTTGGATCTTTTAGTACATAGTAGTTCTATCCTTATATTAAGTCAATAGCCTTCTCTTAGAATTTTTAGAAATTTTGATGGAAATGTTCGAAACGATAACCTTCTTTTCAATACGGATGTGATGTCCATTAGCTAATTGAGTCCCTACATTAAGTTGATGTTCATCCTTGAGTTGACTAGTTGATTATCTGAGTATTGGGGTTATTGTATTCTATCTGTTCCTTTTTATAATGATCTTGAGGGTAAATTCTCCCCTCTATCCTTGAGGTTGATAATAGTTTCAGTTGAGTAATGTTGTTTGTCTAAATTCTATTAAGTAAAGTTCGTGCCTTGAAGTAAACCATAGTATCCTCATCATTCGAGGACGAATGATCCCAAGGGGGAGATATTGTAATACCCTAGAAATTACCAAAATACTCCTAGAAAAGAGATGTGCACATAATGCATGTTCCCATACTCTGATGACAAACCCGAGATCGAATTTACAATCAGCACAAAAAATTGAGCAGGAAAATGGTCTCTTTGGATTTTAGAGCAATCAGATCGAAAAATAATTTTTCGATCCGAAAATCAAAATAGTGTGAGTATGCGTCAGGGCCATGACACGTCCTGGTCGCGGACCCTAACTTAATTTTTTAAATTTTTTCGATGGGGATTGGAAAACTCGTTCGAAAAATTTTTGAAAGAAAAAGCACAGGTACGCGACAGGTCCGTGTCGCAGACCTGTTCCCTCAACCTGTTCCACCGAAGTTCAAAATTTTAAATCTTTTGAGGGGCATTACCCCTTCTAAATTTAATCCATAACCAATGTAAGTTGTGTTTGGCCTAAGAAGGGTTTCAAAAACCTATCTTAAGTCCTATTACGAGTAAACTAAGAAGGGACTTTGAGCGAAGAAGAGAAGAGAAGTTAGGATTTCCAAGTATGCGACTGTGATCCTTTGAGTTGCGATTGTTCTTCGATTTCCAGGTATGTAGGGATACCTAAAATCCTATTTTCATGCTTAATCTATATTCTTTATCAAGAATTCAAGTCGATTTCATTCCTATGATTTTATGAAGAAAATATAGAACCTTCTCTTGTTATTTTATAGTTATTATGCTAAGGACATCATTATTGGGTACACCTCCATATATTCTTGAAGTATTGCTATAATTACAACAATCCCATGTGAGTTCTGAGAACCAATTCATTATCATATTTTAGTAGCATTGAAAAGTTATCCAATCAAAAGTATGAGTTAGTTTCAAGAAGTACCCCAGCATGAGTTATACTAATAACCTACTTACTATATTATCTTTGAGCAAGACATATAAGTTTTGAAAAGGCAGTCCAGTCAGTTAAAGTATTTTGCATTACTATTTATCATGTATAAATTTCAGAGTTTGAGGAAACTTGATAGTTGCAAATACATTATTTTATCAGTAAAGAACATGACTACTTTCTTCTTCTTCTTTTTTTTTTTAAAGAAAGCATTACCAGTTATGAGAAAGTATTATCAGTTTTGAGAAAAAAGAAAATCAATTTATAGAAAATGTGTTGAGCCAAGGCTCCACTTAGCAGATTTTCAGTTTTTCCCTAAAGTGGGACATTTTCATAGTTGTTGAGCACAGTGCATGTTTTGGGAGTAGTACTGAGTGCCGATGTGGGCACGAGTTCAGATAACTCCAACCCCATAAACTATGTAGCAAGCATAGGATAGGATTGTACCAGATATACAACTCCTCATACACCACTGAGATGACCCAGTTTATATGGATCCCCAGCAC
>JAPFFP010037379.1:0-15202 GCA_026153255.1 Solanum medicagineum | reverse complement strand
AGTTGACCATTCATGATATGACCATATAATTACACTTGTTCCATGCGTTGTAGGTGGGAGAGGAAGAAACAGGTTCAAGGAGGCTGCTATCTATGAAGCTGAGCTTTCTGTTTTTGTAGAAAGTGCTATGAGGACTGCCCTACGCCTACCTCCATAGCTCTTTCCATCAAAAATGGAATTGACAAGAGTCATTCCAGGTGAATTTGAGGGGTAAAGGTAAAAGGGATGAGAAGCATTATTCCCTTCATTGGGTATACCAGAGTTGTCACCAAATATTCATAAGCAGAATCAATTAATAAAATAGCTAAATGCACAAACAAGTCTAGAATAGCCATATTAAAGTTCTATATCATTTATAGTTACCAAAAGTAGCAAATACAGTGTATACAATTCATTGAAGAAGAGGCAAAATTTCCAAATTAGAAAAGCTTACCTAATAGTCACAAATATATACAACAAGCTAGAGTGGAACTCAAACATAAAATTGATAATTTAAGAAAAGAGTAATCAAAAGGATATAAGCGAGCGAGAAAGAGGAAACTGGTATACATTGTGGAGAACCACAAATATGAAGGAAGAAGAGAAGTACATAACTATCATGGTATATGACTATTTTAAGTGAATTTTAGAATTTTTTGAAGCTATGTCTTTTGTTAACATTTCAATTTAAGTGTTTGCTTAGAAAAATCCTAAAGTATCTAGCTTGAAATTGATTGTCATATGTTATATGGTTGGTGTGACACTCCACAATTCTATTCTCACATGTACCTATGTTTCAATCATCATTCTTATATGTTTGAAGTGTATTAGGGTCATAAGAGACCTCTAGTACTAAGTCGAGTTCAAAACCTTCCTGTAAATTGAGTTTCTAGTGTTGGATTATGCAAGGGTCAACTTTAAATGCTCATAACACTTAGCATACAAAGAGTTAGGTGTAGCATGAGCTACCAAAGGAAATACCTTTGAATTAGATTTCTAAAGCAACTGGTTTCACCTTATTTGGAGTTTGGAGTCAAAAGTTATGGCCGTTGTACTAGAGACTACCAGTTGCAAAGTTGTTCTATGAAACCTCTTTACGAACCGTAAATGGGACCGTAGATGGCTTTTGATATCTTGTAAAGAAAGGTTATTTTGGTTTTTTCCCACCCTTTCAAAGCCTAGGATTGACATTTTTACACCTAGATAAATCCCTAAACATGTCAGTGTAACACTTTACGCTAAAACACTCTCTCAAACGTAGAAGTAAGGTTTCAAGAGAGAAAAAGGCTAGGGTTTGAAGACAAACTTGAGAATTCTTCCAAGATACTTCAAGGTTCAAAGCTTCTAGGTATGTAAGGCTAACCAAAACATGAATTCTATTCTTCCATGTGCCCCATAACCCGAATTGATGGTGATGTGAGTAAATTGAGTCTTCCATGAATGTTTCTTAAAGGTATTTCATAAATTCTAATGCATATCTATATAATTTTGCATGGAATTACCATTTTTATGAATTAAATGCGTGATTAGACTATTTTGCCGTACTACATGAACCCTAGCATGATTTCTTATTATTTTCATATATTTTACTTACATGAGCAAGCATGAGCATAATTTGAGCCTAAAGAGTCTATGGAATCCCTAATTGCTTTAATTATACATTGTTCTCCTAGATACTATGAGTCAGAACGACGTATGATTGAGTCCTTATGAGTCAAGAACTAAACCTAAAAATGATGTAACCAAAAAAGTTGATGATTATGTGATGAGTTGAGTTGATAAATGTCCAGTGAGACTAGATGAATGAGTTAACCATAGGGTTGATGTCTTATGAATATATTGAATCTTGGGAGCAGTATTGAGCATCAAATTAGGAGTAAGTCCAACTCGAGCTCAATAACTATGTAACCGGCGTAGGATAGGATTGAACAATAAAATCGGATGTTTCCTATTGTCCCAAAATAAGGACTTGATATTACTGATTTTGGATCCATTGGTGGGATGTCCTATATCACCGGCTCATAGGTGATGGTTGTCGGTTAGAGGAACTCCCAAATAGGACTTGATAGTTCTTTGAGTGGATGATGAGACCTAGATGATAAATGAGTAGTCATTGTCTAAACTGCATTCTCACTGTAGACTCTTGACATGATGATTGAGTTTCCTATTTTTTGAGTTGAGCTCTTTGAATTGATGTTATTCTTCCTTTACATGTTTCTTTATTCCATTTT
Organism: Solanum medicagineum; assembly: GCA_026153255.1. NCBI lineage: Eukaryota > Viridiplantae > Streptophyta > Magnoliopsida > Solanales > Solanaceae > Solanum > Solanum medicagineum. The sequence goes on along the minus strand of JAPFFP010037379.1, from coordinate 12,992 downwards.
ACATACTCGTACATTCACGTAATGATTGGTAAGCCCTCCCTACTTTTGAAGGAGATTATGTTTCTTTTCTAGCTTTGAGTTTAGACTTATTTCATTCTATTTCTGAGGTAGCGATGGGTCTGTCATTGGCACCAGTTAGTCAGATGTCTAGAGGCTTCATAGATTAGATTGTTCATGTGATAGGATGTTATTGTCGGCTAGTTTTTTTTCATACTAGTCTTGCTTAGTTTATGGATGAGATGTTTGGCCTTAAGCCTTTATTTATCATTTGTAATTTTCTTTTTTTACGTATTCTTATACACTGATGTCTTCCACTATTAGAATGTGATTGAACAAATATGATAAGGCCGAGTGGTTTGCTTGGTGGCTAGCAATAGCCTCCGAGTGCCTGCCACACCAAGGGTACCCTCCCTGGGCATGACAAACTTGGTATCAGAGCACAGAGTTCAAGAGTTCCAGGGAGTATATAAAGTCGTGTCTATTAGAGTCTTGTGTATGGGTGTGTTTTGTACCACACTTCATAAGCAGGAGTCTGTAAGATGTTAATAATTGTTTCACTTCCTTGTATTCTGAGTTCATGCGATAGAGTTAAATACTCTACAAAGCTCTTTTCTAACTCATGCATTATGCACTTGCAGATCAAGCTTCCAAAATGTATTGACCCAGAGAGATGCTTTAGCCAGCAATGCTGGGAATCCCACTTCAGAGGTGCCTACTCAGAAGGAAACGATGGGTCAATGTCAACCAACTAGAGTCACTGATGTTCCACAATGCTAACTTCACAGGAGAAATCACTATGCTCACTCAACTGGTAGCTACTCAGAGTGGGAACCAGTTTTCACTAAATCCCAGTTCTAACTCACAAGAGCTAACAACTGCCACCAGGCTGAGAGACTTCCTGAGGATGAACCCACCAATTTTTACTGGATCAAAGGTTGAGAAAGATCCCCAAAACTTTATTGATGAGATGTGGAAAGTGTTGAAAGCTGTGCATGAGACTGAGACAGAGGGAGTTGAATTTGCTTCCTATCAACTCAAGGATATGACAAATGTTTGGTACAATCAATAGGAAGAAAGTCGAGGTGAGGATGCTAAGCCTACCATTTGGGATGACTTTGAGAGTGGCTTTCTCGATCATTTCTTTCCACAAGAGTAGAGGGAAGTGAAGGTTGAGGAGTTTATTAAATTAAAGTAGGAAGGGATGGCTGTCAAAGAATATAGCCTCAAATTCATACAACTATCTAAGTATGATCCATAGATAGTCCTCGATGTGAGGTCTAAGATGAGAAAGTTCATATCCGGTTTGGGCAAACATGTGAAAAGGAGTGGAAAAGCAACATTGTTGATTTTGGACATGGACATCTCTAGGCTTAAGTCTATGTGCAACAACTTGATGAGGACAAGAAGAGGGATAGGGAGGAGCACTTGAGCAAGAAGGCTAAGTCAGTAGGGTATGAGCCTAGCCAGCATAAAAAGAGTAAGGGGGACAGGTCCTATTTTTCAGAAGAGGTCTTCGAACTATGCACCAACTTCAGCAAGTGCACTAGCTCCATATAATAGGTATGATGAGAAGTCTAAGGGATATCAGAATTACAGAGCTCAGGGTTTTCAATCACAAGCTAGTATGACTTAAAGTTCGAGAGGGAAACCACCATGTGGCAAGTGTGGTAAACTCCATCTAGGTGAGTGTTGTGAGGGTATAAATTCTTGATATAGGTGCAGACAGACATGTCACTTCCAGAATGAGTGCCCAATGAGGAGGAGGGGTGATGGTGGTAATAAAGTTCAATCTTCAACAGCACCACAGAGAGGTGCCATAACTAATACGAGCGGGGGTACAAACCATCTGTATGTGATAGGAAATCGACAGTATTAGGAAGTTGTAACAGATGTTGTCATGGGTATGCTTCAAGTCTTTTCATATGATGTATATGCTTTGCTTGACCCAGGTGCTACTTTATCATTTGTAACTCCATATGTGGCTAGTTAGTTAGAGATCTTTCCTGAATGTCTTCTTGAGCCCTTCGGTGTTTCTACTCCTACTGGTGAATCCATACTAGCCAAAAGGATATACAGAGATTTCACAGTGTCTATCTATTCTAGAGATATTTTGGCAGACTTAGTTGAGTTAGAGATTGTTGACTTTGATGTGATTCTTGGCATGGATTGTCTACATGCCTGTTATGCCTCGTTTGATTATAGAACCCAAACTGTCAAATTCCAGTTTCCAAATGAGTTTGTCATAAAGTGGAAAGGTGATTGTATTGTGCTTAAGGGTAAGTTTATTTCCTACTTTAAGGCCAGAAAGCTAATCTTAAATGGATATATCTTTCACCTCGAGTGAGTTAAGGCTGATAATGTAGAGTCTCCACCATTTGAGTCAGTTCCAGTTGCCAACGAGTTTCTTGATGTCTTTTCTGATGATTTACCTAGAGTCCCTCCTGATTGGGAGATTGATTTTGGGATCAATATTCTCCCTGATATTCAGCCTATCTCTATTCCACCATATAGAATGGTTCCAGAAGAGTTAAAAGAACTGAAAAGCAGCTGAAAAATCTCTTAGATAAGGAACTTATTAGGCTGAGTGTCTCTCCATGAGGTGCTCCTATCCTATTTGTTCAAAGGAAATATGGTTTCCGCAGAATGTGTATAGATTATCACCAGTTCAATAAGGTGACCATTATGAACAAAATCCCCTTTCGAGGATTGACAACTTGTTCGACCAACTTCAGGGTGCCACTATTTTCTCTAAGATAGACCTCAGATCAGGCTATCACCAATTGAAAGTGAGAAAATGTGACATCTCGAAGACAGCTTTTCGAACCCAATATGGTCACTTTGAATTTCTGGTAATGTCCTTCGGATTGACAAATGCTCTTGCCGCTTTCATGGACTTGATGAACAGAATATTCAGATAGTACCTTGATATGTTCATGATTGTGTTCATGGATGATATTTTTTTGTACTCCAGAGATGAGGAAGAACATGCTGGTCACCTCTGAATTGTTCTTTAGACCCTCAAAGATAAAGAGTTGTTTGCCAAACTTTCAAAATGTGAGTTCTGACTTAAATTAGTGTCCTTTTTGGGCCATGTTGTCTCGGGTGATGGTATTCGAGCGGATATGCAGAAGATTGAGGTAGTTAAGAACTAGCCTAGACTCACCTCTCCAATTGACATAAGGAGTTTTCAGGGTTTGGCTGGTTATTACTGCAGATTTGTTGAAGGATTCTCTTCTTTTTCCTCGCTATTGACTAAGCTGACTCAAAAGAAATCTACGTTTCAGTGGTAAGATAAATGTGAGAAGAGTTTTCAAGAGTTGAAAGCTAGATTAACGACTGCACCAATGTTGTGTCTACCTTAAGGAACTCATGATTTGGTGATCTATTGTGATTTCTAGAGTGAGACTGGGGTGTGTTCTGATGCAGAGAGATAAGGTCATAGCCTATGCTTCCAGGCAACTTAAGAACCATGAGAGGAACTATCCAACTCACAACTTAGAATTCACTATGGTGTTGTTTGTACTCAAGAACTGGTTCCACTACTTATATGGACCACATGTTGATATATTCATAGACCACAAGAGCCTGCAATACGTCTTCACCCAGAAAGAGCTTAACTTGAGGCAGAGGAGGTGGCTTGAGTTTCTCAAAGACTACGACATGAGCATCCTCTACCACCCAGGTAAAGCTAATATGGTTGCTAATGCTCTTAGAAGGTTCCATAGGGAGCACCGCCCATGTGGAGGAAGAGAAAAATGAGTTGGCCAAAGAGGTTCATCGACTGGAATGATTGGGTTCAACTAGATGAATCAGTTGAAGGATCCGAATGTTGTACAACTTCGTTGGAGCATGGAAATATTGATTGAGGGAGTTTTAGACCAAGGTGACACTTCAAGGGAGACCTCATGGTTCGTACGAGGTCACACGGACCATGTGGCCTCCAGTGAGGTGACACTTGGCCTCAAAATTGGACCTTGAAAGTGGTGATTTTGGCTAAGGCATGCCACACTTGCACCCTCACGGTCCATGTGACACTTTAAGGACCGTGTGGAGGGGCCTTGTGGTGGCTTTGGCTTGAAACCCCATAGTTTTGGGACCAAGTAAGGTGACACGGCCACTCTCACGGTCCGTGTGGCCGCTCGCATGTCTTTCGGAGTGAAATTTTCTTAGTATGGGATCTTCAAGTTCCAGCTAAGTTCACTTACAAGCCTTCAATTCAATCTTATTTATAATGTTTAAGGCAATCATAGGCTTCCTACATCAAGCCAATTTCAAAAGAATTCCGTTGGCTAAGTTTTTCACAAGTACTAATTGAAGGCTCAAACTTAAATGGGAATATCTCTTAGCACAAAAAGACTTGGGTGGCACATGACCTATCAAATTAAAGCTCTTTGAATTAGCTTTCTAACGCATCTAGTTTCGACTCACTTGGAGTTCGGATGAAGAAGTTACGCCCTTTTTGTAAAATCTATCTGAGTTAGACAGGGAAGGGGGGGGTCTTCATGACCCCTGAAGGGCTTCACGACCTGTGAAGCTGGCTGTGAGAGATTCTGGGGAACAAAGGGCGTTTCTATTGAGGTGTTTTTGATATTTTGACCCATCACCAAGGATTTTTAAGACCTTTAAATCCCCTTTTACATGAGATTCTTAACCCTCATTCAAGACTAATTCTCTCAAGTGAGTGTAGAATCTATTCCAAAGAACTCTTGTGGATTCAAAATTGGGGAATCAAGGCAAATTCAATTCTTCTTCAAATTTCTCTTGAAACGTTTTCATTGGGTCAAGGTATGTGGGTTTGACCTTTGGTTCCTTCCAACCAAAGAGACCTAAATCTTTTCAAGTAATTTTTATGAACTTAAGCTATCTTTGAATATGGTTTTTCATGAGTTTGATTTATTAAATTAAATTGATGTGTGGGATGTACTTTATTTATGTTTTAAGTTATTTCATGTCCTATTATAATGATTTACATTGAAGATATGAAGTTATGAATACGTATGTCCCCTTTTAAGCTTCATTTGTGCATGAGTAAATTATACTATGATTTTAAAAGTGGATTTTAATTATATTTTCAATTGAATTTCATATTATATTTTTGATTTTAGATTGAACCTCAACTACCCATGCTATTCTCACATCATTCATGGCAGATGCATTCATGAATAATGGAAATTTTAGAAAATTATGAAGTGGGTTAAGCGCAATTATGTATTATGATTTGATTTTGATAACATATTGGTTATGACAAGAATATGATCACATACATGTCTATAATTATGACTCCATTTGAGCATTTTGGGTGCTTGCACTATTTCGTATATGTGAATGTAAGGACCCAGATATTCGTATAGTTTTAGTGATGCTTGGAATTTGGTTCCAAAAATTTTTGGGCCACGATGACACCTTATGGAAGCCTCCACGGGCTGTGTGACCCCCTATATGGGACCCAAAAATCATTTTAAACTCCCTAATTACTATTCGTTCTTATTCTAAACACTTAGCTTCTCATTCACTCGCTCAAACGCTTGCCGAATCCTCTTTTCGAACTCTAACCAGTGGATTCCCGTGGAACCTCCAAGATCAATCTAATTTCTCTTTCAAACTTTCGATTCAAGCTTATTTATGTTGTTTTAGGCCATCAGTGTCTCCTACATCAAGCCAAGTTCGAAGAAATTCCATCGGCTAAGTTTTTCACAAGTACCGATAGAAGGGTCAAATGTAAAGGGTCATATCTCCTAGATCAAAAGGAAATAGGTACCCCTTAACTCATCAAATTAAAGATCTTTGAATTAGCTTTCGAATGCACTTGGTTTCACCTCACTTAGAGTTCAGATGAAGAAGTTATGCCCGTTTTCGTAAAGCTCTCCTATGCCGTGTTATCACTATTTGTCTAAGGCTAGCCAAACGGGCACCCACACTGGCTGTGTGGCATCCAACGAACCGTGGGGATGACCTTTGGCCTGAAATGGCCACTTTTGTCCAAGTAATTTTCCACGACCAGCCACACGAACCATGTGGTGTGGTACGGGCCGTACGACCCTTCGTGAGGCTTCCGGAGTGAAAAACTTTCTAAGTGTTGAGCCAAGTTTCGATTTCCAAATTTTTCCGTAAGTGTAGTCCCACGGGCACTCCACATGAACCATGGAGTGCGACACGGGCCGTGAGGCCTCAAGTGAGGTGACACTTCGTCATTTTTCTCTCCGTTTTATTAATGGTGTTTCCGTAAATTCAATTATATCTATTTGGTTTTTTGGGATCTCCTATGCAATATAATGACCTCATAAAGACCTAAAACCCTATTCAAATTATTCAGACTCACTCTCTCATTCAAAAGACTCTCTCAAATGCTCTCAAGGGTTCTTGAAGATTTTCAACTTGGGAATCAAGACAAATTCAATTGTTCATCAATTCTTCTCTTGGGTGCTCCTCATCTTGTGAATGTATGTGGGTTTTAATTCTTGGTTACTTCCAATCAAGGAGACCCAACCTATTTTTAAGAAATCTACATGAATATTTCTTACTTTAATTTGGGGTGTTAAAATATTATGATTCCTTAAATTCCAGTAATGAATGAGTTATATTATCTATTGATTTTAAAATGATTTAAGCTTTGAAATATCAAATTTTATCATTTTTATGAATCTATGATTATGAATGTCCCTTTTAAAGGCTTGTTTGAGCATGGGTTGTTTATACATGATTTTAGATGTGGAATTAATTATGAATTTACTTCAACTTAATGTTATGTTATTGATTTTAGATTGAATTTCAATTACCCATGTCATTCCCACATTTGTCATAGCATATACATTTCATGAGCATAGATTTAAGAAGTCATGAAGTGGGTTAAGCCCAATTATGTGTTATCATATAATTTGATAAGACATTGGTTATGACAAGGATGTGATCACATATATGTCTATTGATTATGACTCTTTAAGCATCTTGGATGCTTGCACCATCTTGCATATGAATGGGCTATTCCTATGCATGAATATTATGATTATAGACTATAATTTGGCATCTGAGCCTAAGTATGATGAATTATCAATTATATTTTGGCCTTTAAGCCTAAGAATTCATTGAAATGGTTTTGGAAATGACGTTTGTCTCTTGAAAGCACGTATATATATATATATATATACGTATATTATAAATATTCTTATGCGATGACGACTTAGCACTGATGGATGGAGGGTTTGCTCTCTTTCCTTGAACTATGTGCCTAGCATAGGTTTTTCTTTCCGAAATGGGAGTTATTCTCGTAAGGAAAGATGCCTTCAAAATGGGAGTTGTTCCCATAAGGAGAAGACGTGATATGATATGACTTGATGTGCTATATGTGAAAATCCTATCCAAAATGGGAGTTGTTCGCATAAGGAAGGTTACTTCATCCGAAATGAGATTTGTTCCCGTAAAGTGAAGTATGGTTTACATTTGGCAAGTAGACCACTTCTTTACTAATGAGGGGGTTTCATCGGGATTCCAAGTAATAGCTTGCTTGGTCTTACTCATGTGGGTTGAGGTCACATCCCCACTATATATATGAGCATCACTTTCACTTCATGCATCATGAATTTCATAGCATCTTGTTATATTACATTCTTTGCTATAAATCTCTTTCTATATTATATGCCCTTGCCATCCAACATTGTATGCAGATTTTGGTAAGTTACATGCATTACACACCGCATACTTAGTACATTCAAACATACTGATACATACTTTTGCCTATATGATCTCACCATGTAGGGACCGAAGATTACTTTCATCCACCGTTTGATGGCTAGATCGGGTTTTTAGACATTTGTTATGGTGAGTCCTGTCTTCTAAGGGCAAGCCACCATTCCTCTACTTTGAGTTGCTCTTGCTTGTGTTATCTATACTTTGAGTGTGAGCCCGGAATATGTCTTCGCCCCTGTCCTATTTTATGACTAGAAGTATTATTGGACATCTTGTAGACTCTTGTTGGAACTATGTGTTATGTGTTGTATTTGAACCTTATGATCATGGTTATCTTTTGGTTATGGCTATTATGAATTGATTATGGGAATTATGATATGTATATGTATGTTTGATGTGGAAATGTAGAAGATCCTAAGTCCCGAATTGCCCCCATAGCGTGAGTCATACTTACACACCCCTTAGTCATTATGTCCTATATGCTATGTGAATTTATGATAATCCCTTTCCCTAAAATATTCCCATCGCATGAGTCCTACTTTTCCATCCCTTAGAACTATATGTTTAATTTCGAATGCGCTTCCGAACCGATGATGTGAATTTTGGTACTTTGAGGCTTGTTTGGGGATTCTTAGGTTTTCATTTGTTGTGTCACTCCTAGACCATAGGTCTAGGTCGTGACAATATATCGACTCTCTTTGGATGATCTTATAATTATTGTGAATTAATCTGATCAATGCATATCCCTCCTTTTGCATTTGCATTTGCATTTTCCTCTTTCACATTCAATGTATTCGAAAGTTTACTTAGACTTGTGTATTGAAGCTATCTGTATTACTCTCTTCATGAAACTAGTGATCAAGTTCTCATATGTTTTTTTTTTTTGCATTGCTATTCATGTCTAGATAAAAGATAAGGAGGTTTCTGTGAAAGGTTTTAATTTAATTTCTTCCATTAGAGGGTTGATTTCTTAGATGATCACTCAACTATGTATACTACTAGTTATTATTTTAGAAACTCATCTTTCTAATTGATTTCATTTTTTTCTATAGTAAAAGTGAGTAATTCTGTGATAATAACTAGCAGTTGAGTGACCACTAGAGAAATTAACTCCTTTATTAAATCGGACAAGGAAATAATGATCCAATATATTTGTTGGTCGTTTCTTTATGATACAGCTGATATATTATTGAGATGAGAAAAGACATGATCATTGTTCACCTTTTGACACAGTAACCCCAAGGAGAAACTTCCTTCTTTAGACATTCCATAGCAATTGCATCCACACTTAAACCAATAATGTATACATCTAGTCCCTATATCGTAAAATGTTCCATTCTTGAATTCTAGTTCTTCTCTTTTTATACATATAATCTGGTAGACTGGTAGACATGTGACATTTAGCTTACAAGTGTGAAACTTATGACACTCATAAAGTGGAAGCAAGTATTTTCAACATAAACAATTAGTTCTTGATGCAAATCTTGGTCAAAACAAAAATTCTCATGAAAACAAAGAATAAGTATACATATAATTCATGAGACGTGCATATAGAATATAATCTACATTCTTTGAATCACTACATGCTAGTTCCTACAACAACCAACTATACAACGTATAGGAAGCCAAACAAGTGAAGTAGTTGTCGTCTGACCAATCTTCTTGGACACCATACCATCTGTGACGGTCCATTTTATCTTGCCCTAAATGAAATGACTCTCTTAGTTATGTTGCACCCCAACTCGAGTCCCCATGTTCGTTTTTCTCTACCCACAATAAATAAGTTGGCAAAGTCAACACAAGTTAAAGGTCTTCCCCTTCATTAGTAAAACATTTGCGCACCTGGGCTCTCCTAATTCTGCTATTGCGGTGTTAGTATATAAGTAGTACTCAACTTGAGAAATAGAAACAAACACCCTAGGAAATTTAGGAGCATTTGTCAATATGATCTTTACATTTTGCCCTTGTTCATATATTGCGACCACAATTGACAATGTTGCTTTTGGTTTTAAAAGCAGTTGTTAATTTGTTGAACATCAAAACAAATATTGAGCATATTCCCTTCAAATGATGGAAATGATGAAGTAGTTCCTCATGAAAGAGAATGTATAGATGGTAGAGAGAGTGAAATTCATTTAGAGAAAGGAAAAGGCTCTTAAAATGAACAGAATTGCTTCAAATACTTCATATCAAGTAAAAGTGCTTGATAGAAAAGAAAGGTTGTAAATGTGAGAAATGTGAAAGTTATTAGATTACTTTCCCCTTGATCGAGGAAGAGTACTAACGAAACATTTAAGGGATATGATGTAAATTTGAAAAAGAATAGTTGATGTAACTTACATGGGGATATTGCAAATGATCTACGATGTTGGGGAACTTCAAATTTGCCTTGATGAATGATACTTTGACTGGAAAAGAAAACTTGAAAAGGATTGGGTGAACTAATGTAGATTAATTTTTAGCGAATACCATGCCCATGGAGTCAAATTCAGTTATGCTGCCCCTAAGGATGATGGTGTCAAGATTTCCTAAAAGAAGAGGAATATGTCTCAAGAAGTGTTGTAGTCCAAGAGAACAATTGAACATTGGTAAACACAAATTTGAGAGAAAAAAAAAGTTTCTTCTATTACTCACAAGAATAGATTACAAAACAATTCTCAAAGTCACACTTTTACTACTCTCTTATCTTGGTGTTTTTGGTGTTTCCTTGGTGTATTACAAATAAGAATTTGCACATCTATTTATAGTAGATTTTAGAGGTGTGAACAAAAACTCCATCTTCAAAAATGGTGGCTGGACGGTAGAGTGGTGGCTGCAAAATCTTGACCAAAATATGGTCCAAGATGGTGGCTGGACTTCTTCAATTCTCCCCCTCCAGCCATATCTGGAATAAGCATCCTAGTGATATCTTTGCATAGCTCTAACTTCTCTCAAGTCACCACTTTCATCAACATGTCAGCTGGATTATCCTTCGTATGGATCTTCACTAGTCTCAACAGTTATCGATCCATCACCTCGCGTATCCAATGATACCGAATATTAATATGTTTTGTATGAGAATGGTACATGGAGTTCTTACTCAAATCCATAGCACTCTAACTATCACAATGTACCTTATATTCCTTCTGTTTGATTCCAAATTCTTGTAGATAACGCTTTAACCACAAACATCTCTTTCCCAGCTTCTGCGGCAGCAATGTATTCTGCTTTGGTTGTGGATAAAGCAACACACTTCTGTAGTCTTGACTGTCATGAAACTGCTCCCCCTACAAAAGTGTAAATGAATCCTGAAGTACATTTCCCACTATCAAGGTCTCCGGCCATATCTGCATCTGTATAGCCCTCCAAGATTGTATCAACTCCCCCGTAGCAAACACAAAATTTCATTGTACCCTTAAGGTACCTGAGAATCAACTTTACTGTCTCCCAATGCTCTTTCCCAGGGTTGGAGAGAAAACGACTAACCTTTCCCACTGCATAAGCAATATCTAGCCAAGTACACACCATCGCATACATCAGACTTTTGACTGCTGAAGAATATGGTACAGATGACATCTCCCCAATCTCTTCCTTGGATGAGGTACATGATCTTTTGATCAACTTGAAATGGTTGTCTAATGGAATGCTAACTGGTTTGGCATTGTTCATGTTGAACCATGCAAGCACTCGATTAATATACTTTTCCTGAGATAGCAATAACCTCTGGTTCTTCCTGTCTCGGATGATCTGCATTCCCAATATTTGTTAAGTTAGTCCTATGACTTTCATGTCAAAAGACTTAGAGAGTTCCTTCTTCAGCTGGTTGATCTTCGTTGCATCTTTCCCCACAATCAGAATCGTCTACATATAGTAGAAAAGCAACAAAAGTTCCGTCAGAAAAATTCTAAATGTAGACACATTCATCTGCTGAAGTTTTCTTGTACCCTTGACTCACCATGCATGATTCAAACTTCTTGTACCACTGCCTGGGTGCCTGCTTCAGACCATACAAGCTTTTCTTCAGCTTGCATATGAGGTTATCTCCCGAAACCTCAAAAACTTCCGGCTGCTCCATGTATATTTCTTCCTCTAAGTCTCCGTGAAGAAAAGCTGTCTTTACATCCATCTGTTCAAGCTCCAAGTTCATACTTACGACCATTCCAAGTATGACTCTAATTAAAGTCATCTTGACTACTGGTGAAAATATCTCACCAAAGTCGATCCCCTTCTTTTGTTGGAATCCTTTAACTATAAGCCATGCTTTGTATTTCACCACTTTTCCGCTGCCATCCTTTTTCAACTTGAACACCCATTTATTTAGTGCCTTCTTCCCTCATGGAAGTTCTACAATCTCATAAGTCTGATTTTTCTGCAGAGATTCATCCTGCATTGCTAAAAACCACTTTTCTTTGTCCTTATGAGATACCGCTTCATCTCCATCTTCAATAAGTAGAAGGTACTCGGATTCTTGATATCTTCTCGATGGAATCCGACCTCATTCAGATCTATGAACTTCTGGAATAATCTGAGGAGATCCACCACTATCTTGGTCTTGTGATGGTCCTGCAACGTCTGCCAGATGGGGTTGTGGCTCCCCTTGGTCAGCACTATCACTTTCCTCATTGTCTTCTACTTCTGGCATATCTTCTGGCACAACATCACCATTTCTCATGAATGGTTCTGTTGTTGCTTCTGGCATCTGATTTGCAACATTTGTCTTCTGAGAAACTATGGGTTTTTCAATGTCATCAATTGTCTGACTTTCATGGGAAACCACGTCTCTACGTCTCATCACCTTTTTCTCCTTTGGATCCCATAAACCTGTATCCAAATTCTTCATCTCTATAGCCAATGAAAATGCATAGAGTGGTCCTTGCATCTAGCTTCTGCCTGAGCTCCTTGAGTACATATGCGTACGCCAAACACCCAAATACTCTCAAGTGAGGGTATGATGTATCCTTTCCAGACCAAAGGTTCTCCGAAACTTCAAAATCCAATGGTACTAATGGAGATCGGTTGATCATGTAACAGGCGGATCTGACTGCTTCTCCCCAGAATGGCTTTGGCAGCTTAGCCATACTGAGCATGTTCCGAACACGTTCCATGACTGTTCGGTTCACTCTTCCAGCTACACCGTTGTGTTGAGAGGTGCGTGGGACCGTCTTCTCATGTCAGATGCCATATGATCCGCAATAGGCATCGAACTGCCTGGAAAAGTATTCACTTCCAATGTCGGATTGAAGACACTTCAACTTCTATCCTTTGTCACGTTCAACCATGACATGGAATAGTTTGAAGTAATCAAACACCTGGTCCTTCGTCCGTAAGAA
>JAPFFP010037359.1:0-15202 GCA_026153255.1 Solanum medicagineum | reverse complement strand
GAGGATGATTAAATGGGGCTCCAGACCTTACATGGTAACATTGTGCAAACATAGAGTATGTGTTAGTATGTATGAATGTACTAAGTATGTAGGATGCAATGCAAGAAGAGACAAGAATCAGAACCAAAATGCATAATACTAGGAAATATGTACCATATTAGCAATATGGCATGTATGATCAATCCTTAAGTGAATACTCTTACATAGAATATAATACAAGGTGTAAGAAGAGACTAACATTATAAAACCCGTAGGTTACCAAGGTACAAACCCCTTTGGTTAGTTGGTGGATCGCCGTACCTTACCACCCTTTGTGATTGAGGAACTAACCCCTCAACCCGGTTACCAAGGTATAAATCCCTTGATTGGTTCATGAATCATCGCACCCTACCACCCCTGGTGATTGAGGTACTAACTACTCAACTCGGTTACCAAGGCACAACCCCTTGGTTAGTATCAACGTACAAACCCCTCAACATGGTTACCTGAGCTCTTAACCCCCCGAGCAACATATGGACACATTCCAACACTATATAGGAGAATATCATATACATACATTTCTTTCATCATAATAAAGTCATTCAACTCATAAGACATGCATTGGACCTTCAATTCCTCCAAAATACATTAACCGGCCATTTTATCAAACACTTGGCGGGTGTATAATGCTAGTGTAGAACTATGCAATTACACGAGTGTAATCATGCTAGAAAATTCAATGTAAAACCATCAATAGGTACTTGGTAACACCCTCAAGCAATGTACATCAAAATCCTTCATCAAATCTCACAATAGATCTTAGGTTCATAGCTGAAAATATGCTAAAACAACCATAATTTCATGAAACCCTAACATAGTGTGTAGTGAAATTCATAATAAGTATGACCCACAAGTAAATCAACTTTAAATCATGCAATTTTAGATAAAAGGAAGCTTGGGAATCATGGATTAAAGGAACCTATGAAAGAAACCCACATACCTTGGGAGAATCCTTGAAGATGATTGGGGATGGAGACTTGAAGCTTGAATTAGAACCTTAAAATGCGGATGAGTTTTGGGACTTGATATTTGAAGATGAAATATTGTCTAAGTGTTTGAGAGAGTATTTGGCAATGTATTTAATGATTTGAGGGTGAAATAAGACTAAGTATAGGTGTTTTCACTCATGTGAACACTTAGTCCAAGAGCCAAAGGCCTTGGACCGACTCAAAAAAACTGGACAAAAATAACACTGTGGCGCTCCCTTTGCACGTCGCTGCAGGGGCGTGGATCGTCACTAGAAATCGCATTTTTGTGATTTTAAATTTTTCTATGGTTTTATTAAATCGGGGTTAGACCCCACTTCCCACTCAATTTGACCCCCTAAACAAGAATATGAAGTCGAATTTTGGATATCACGTACGAATTTTGAGATATATGGAAATTATGATTTCGGGCACTTTCGAGGCACATTTTTGGGTACCTTTTGGGGTCGTTTTAGACTTGGGTGCCATTCTTTCTTTGATTACTCATTTTGTTGCCAAAAAGTTTCATGTTAGACCCAAAATGTTGTGTGAACCTTATGAAGTGTCAACCCCCGTTAGTGAGTCCATTATTGCTAAAAGAGTCTATAGAAATTATCCCGTGTTCATATTGCATAAAATCTTGCCTTGTGAGTTTGTTGAGTTAGATATGGTGGATTTTTATGTCATTCCTGGGATGGATTTGTTGCGTGCAAATTATGCTTCTATATATTGTAGAACCTATAGGGTGAAATTCCAATTCCCTAATGAGCCCGTCCTTGAGTGGGGGAGTCGTGATGTGGTGGTCAAGGGTAGATTCATTTCTTACCTTAAAGCCCAAAAGTTAATTTAAAAAGGTTGTCTCTATCATCTTGTAAGGGTTAGGGATGTTAAGTCCAAAGTCCTTCCTATTGAGTCAGTTTCGGTGGTTAATGCATTTCTTGATGTCTTTCCCGATGAGCTTCCCGGTGTTCCTCCCGAATGGGAAATAGAATTTTTTATAGACCTCCTTCCCAATACTCAACCTATTTCTATTTCCCCTTACCATATGGCCTCGATGGATTTGAAGGTGTTGAAAGAACAATTGAGGGATTTGTTTTAAAAGGGTTTCATAAGGCTTAGTAAGTCACCATGGGGTGTACTAGTGTTATTTCTGAAGAAAAAAATGGCTCTCTTAGAATGTGCATTGATTACCGGCAACTTAATATAGTCACCATAAAGAACAATTATCCTGTACCAAGGATTGATGACCTTTTTGATTAACTTCAAGGGGCTAGTCACTTTTCTAAGATTGATCTTTGGTACGGGTATCATCAAATGACAGTGAGGGAGTGTGACATTCCCAAGACGACTTTTCGGACTAGGTATGGTATTTTAAGTTTGTGGTTATGTTCTTTGGGTTGACTAATGCACCGGCTATATTTATGGATCTTCTGAATAGGGTCTTTAAACCTTACCTTGACTTGTTTGTGATGGTTTTTATTGATGTCATCATGATTTATTTCCATAGTATGGAGGAGGATGTAGATCACTTGAGGGTGGTGTTGCAAATCTTGAGGGGGGAGAGGTTTTATGCAAAATAGGAGAAATGTGTGTTTTGCTGGAAAGAGGTTGCTATTCTAGCGCATGTGGTGTCGGGTGATGGCATTAAGGTTGATCCTAATAAAATGGAGGTGATTAGAAATTGGCCTAGAACTTTTAATCCATCGGACATTAGAAGTTTCTTGAGTTTTGCGGGTTATTACCGAAGGTTTGTGAATGGCTTCTCTTCTATTACTTCTCCTATGACTAAGTAGACAAAAGAAGGCAAAATTTCATGTGGACCGATGAATGTGAGAAGGGTTTCTAAACTTTGAAAGATAATCCTGTCTCCGCTCCTATCTTGTCTCTACCATGAAACGACACAAAAAGTGCCTGAAAATATGCCTCAGAAATGCCATGAATCTTAATTTACTTATATCTAAAAATCCGTCGTAATTTCAAAAGTCCGACTTCATATTCTTATTTAAGGGGCAAAATTTAGTGGGGAGTGGGTCTAACCTATATTTTAGAGCAACCATATCAAAATTCAAGAATCGCAAAAATGCGATTTTGGAGGGTCACATTTAAAGGGACATATCTCTTAGCCCACAAAGAACCGTGTGGCCTACAACCAACCAAATTAAATCTCTTTGAATTAACTTTCCAATGAACCTAGTTTCATCTCATTCCAAGTTTAGTTGAAGAATCCATTTTTGTAGAACTCATATGTGCAGAAATGCAAATTCCAGTGAGTAATCCGCATCGCTTCCGCGACGCGGAGCAGTGTTATTTTGGTCCTATTTTTTTTATTTCGGTCCAAGACCTTCTAGTCTTGGGACTAAGGATTCCCATACTTGAAAATACCTATACTTAGCCTTATTTCACCCTTATATCATCATAAACATTCCTCAATACTCATTCAAACGCTTAGACTAATTTTCCTCTCAAGATTCATGTCCCAAAACCCTCATACGGATCTAAGGATTTCCTTCAATCTTCAACCCTCCATTTTAAATTTTCATCAAGAACTTCTCCAAACGACCCCAATCCTCTTTTCTACTTAAATTACATGATTTAAAGTTGATTTTACATGTGGGTTTTGTATACTAAGAAATTTACTGCACAATGATTTGAGTTCATGAAAGTATGGTTGTTCAGCATGCTTGAGCTCTAAATCTTGGATATAATGTTGGATTTCATGAAGGGTATTGATGTATGTTGCTTGAGGGTGTTACAAAGTGTTGAATAATGGTTTTACATGGAATTTACTTGTATATTTTCACTCTTGAATTGCATGGTTTTACACTAGCACTACACACCCGCCAAGTGTTTGATAAAATGTCCGGTTACGGTTTCTTGAGGAATTGGAGGTCCAATGCATGTATTATGAGTTGAAAGACTTCACGGTGATTTTAAGATATGTCTGATTCATGGAAATGTTGATGATGCTTGATGATGATCTATTCTTATGATTGAAGTTGGGTTCACCATTTGAGGTCAATAATGTTATCAGCTACTCGTGCCATGTCCTCAATGTTGTTATAAGTTATTAAAGCTATGATTATCTTATATATTATATGGGATTAGATTTAGCACCAAGTGTACTAGAGGTGAGTCCCCAAGTCACAAAACTATATGCCACCATAAGATGATGTTATGCTTATACTAGTGGATCCATCCAGTGAACAATCTTTTAAAATCCTTTTCGAAATTAGGTCATGTTCCCGTAAGGAGGGTCGCTTCACACGAAATTGGGTCCTGTTCCTGTAAGTTGAAGTGGGATCTTAAATCCTTCCATAATATGGTCGGGTTCCCATAAGAAAAGTTACTTCATACGAAATGGGTCATGTTCCCGTAAGTTTGAAGTATGGTTTACCTTGGAAAGTAGACCACCTCTTTACCGGTGAGGGGTAATCATTGAGATTCCAAGTCGTAGCTCACTTGGTCTTATTCTATGTCGGTTGTGGTCTCTTCCATACCTATGTATTATGATCTATATGAGTTGAATGAATTGTAAGCATGCTTTACTTATGCATTGATCATACATGTCATGTTGTTATATTATGCCTATTGCCTATTATTATGTATTTTGACTATGATTCCAAGCTCTTATTGCGTTGCATCCTATATACTTAGTACATTTAGATGTACTAATGCATACTCTATGCCTACATGATGTTACCATGTAGGAACAGAGCTCCTATTTATTCTTCTTGTGGCTAGATGGATTGTTCAAGTTAGCCTTTGGTGAGTCCTCCATTACGGAGACAATGACTATTCTCTTATACTATGTATTGTGATTCTTTTTACTTTATTGTATACTTATGACTATGAGGGTGAGACCAGTTGTTTGTCTTGGCCCCCGCTCTTATCAATGTAGTAGAGGTGTTGTTGAACATGTGGTGTAATCATGCTATGAGCCTTAACTCTCTTGCTTATTGTTGTTATGGTATTCAAGATGTCCCTTAGCCCCTTTTTTCCTTTTATATATCTTCTCTTATTGTCATTTTATTTGCTTCCGCGACCAAGGATGTGTAATGATATGCAAAGAGGCTTGTTTGGGGTTCTTTCGGGTTCCCCATTCGCCAGTCACGACTACGCCCTAGGTCTGAGTCGTGACAAAGTTGGTATCAGAGCACTAGGATTTTAGATCCTTATAGTCCAACACACGGCATCGATTAGGGTCATATTCATGGTTGTTTTGTTCACCAGAACTATGAGTAGGAGGCTGTGAGATGTTTTAGGAAATGTTTCTCTTCTTCATGGTTATGTCGTTCTTTAGAAGGAAGCGAGGGTTTCGCTCTCTAACGAATGTTCTTTGCTCTTCTAGTTGATCATGCCTTTTCAAAGAGGAATGGCAAAGGTAAGTAAATTGAAGGTTTTGATGTTGATGGATCCGAGTTTCACTATTTCTTTCATTATTTCTTTTGGTTGCTAGTGTGCTTCTTGTGTGTCCCGAGTTGTGATGTTAACCTTTGGTATTTACCTCTTAGTTAGGTATTTTGTTGCTAGAAATTTCATAGGTGTTGATCCAAGTTTGTATTGCATTATGTCTTGCCTTCTGTCTTGTTGCAGTTGGCATGGTGGATTTTGACGTCATACTTGGGATGGAATGATTGCTTACATGTTTTCTCTTTATGGATGGTAGGACTTGTAGAAGTAGATTCTAATTCCCTAATGAACCTGTCCTTGAGAGGAAGAGTCTTGATGTGGTGGCCAAGTGATAGCAAGGGGGTAGGTCCATTTCATGTCTTAAGGTACAATTGATCTCTAAAGGGTTGCTTTTATCATCTTGTGAGTATTGGAAGTGTTCAACCTAAGTTGTTTTGTGTATAGAATTGTTGGTAGTGGTAGATGAGGCCTTGAATGTCCCTTTTTGATATTTTTAAATTGGGATAATTTCTTTTGGTCTGACTAGTACACCGGTTATGCCTATAAGTCTCATGATTAAGATCTTTAGTCCCTACTCTAATAGGCATATGGTGGCTTTGGTGATGATATGATGATTCATTCTCTAATGAGGTAGTGCGTGTGAGTCATTTGAGGGTAGTACTACAAAGTTTAAAGAAGAAGGTTGGATGCTAGATAGGAGAAATTGGAATTTTTATTGTAAGAGGTTTCTTTCCTAGGTCGTGCGGTGTCAGGTGATGGCGTTAAGGTGGACCCTAGTAAGACGAAGGTGATTAGCTATCACACTAGACCCTGACTCCCTTGGGTGTTAGGAGCTTCTTTGGCTTAACGGGCTATTACCAGAGGTTGTGAATAGGTTATCTTCTATTACCTCTCTTGTGACTTAGTTGAAATTTAGTAAGGCCAATGTTGTGACTGACGTTTTCAGTAGGGTGACTTGATAGGTCCGGGGCTTGCTATACGCTGTGTGATTCCTTTGTGCTAATAGGATTCATGTGTGTTTCCCGGATGGTTGCATGAGTCTATTATGGCTAGTAGGGGTCTATAAGGGTTGCCCTATGTTATCGTTGCACAGAGTCTTGTCTTGTGATCTTGGTTGGACTTAGCTTGATGAGTTGGAGGTCTTGGGGTAGTTTGGACTACTTGCATGGCATGCTTCCAATGAATGTAGAACCCATAAGGTTGTAATATGATGGTTAAGGATGGTCGATCTATTTGGCCAACTACAATGGGTTAGTCACTTCTCTGAGGTTGATTTGACGTTCGGGTTTTGTTCTCAAGTGTGAAGGAGAGTAGGTGATATCCCTAAGTGTCCTTTTGAACGAGGAATGATCATCTTGAATATTGGTGGAGTTGTTTGGTTGCTTATGCATCAGTTGCGTTTACGGGTCTCTAGAATAGGGTCTTAGAACACTACCTTGATATGTTTTTGGTGGTCTATATTAATGAGGTATTGAATTGCTTAGAGGTTGTGAATCATTTGGGGGTAGTGTTGCAAGTCTCGGAGGATGAGAGGTTGTTTGCTAAATATGATAAGTATGCATTTTGGATAGCAAGAAGGTGGGAGTATGCATTATTTTTCCCAGTAAGGCTAGTGTTGTGGTTGGTGCTCTAATTAGGGTGTTTATGGGTAGCTTATCATATGGGAATAATGGTGGCAAAGAGGAGACTAGTGGGGTCCATCGATTGGTTAGATTGGAAGTTAGGTTGAGAGAAGTTGAGAATGGTAGTATAGTGTTCTTGGTAGTTCCAATCTTCTTTGGTTGAGAAGGTCTACTTTAAGTAAAGCCTTTATTTCGCCTTATTAGAGTTGGAAGTTTTGAGGTGGCAAGATGGTAGAGTGGAGGTTGTCTCCTAAGGGGGAGATGGTTGTTATGGTACCAAGTGGGTTAGGTGTATTTAAGGTTGACAATTAAGTTGAGGATTGTGAGTTCTTATATAGTGTAGAGGGAGGTTGGCAAGGTTGCATAAGATTGGGGATTGCCTGTGGATGTAGATATGGTTCGTATGATTGTCAAGCTTCTAAGTTGAGGGGATGTGTTGGTGACTCTAGTAGTATAGAACACTTTGAAGTTGTGGGTGAGGTGGAGGATAAGTTGTCTTAGAAGAAGGTCCCAGTGGAGGTGTTGGATGGATGAGTGGAGAAATTGATTGATAATGATGAAGTGTTCGTCAAGGCCCTTTGGGAGAGTTGTCTATTCGTATGTGTTTCTCGGAGAGCCGGTGTGGGCATGGGGAAGCAATATCCATAATTCTTTCATTCTATTCAAGCTTATAATAACACGTTAAGTCCTTTTCTATGATTCCAAGCCTTATATTTCAGCCCCTATGCCATTGCATGTACTCATGTTTATGTTGACAAGTTCGTGATGATTTTAACACTTATATTGAGGTTTTTAGAATAGTGTTTTAAAGTGTATCGTTGCATTCTTATTGGGGCTGATCCCTTTATGATTACTCTTCCCTTGTACATTTCTTGGACAATCGGGGACGAATTGTCCCAAGGGGAAGATACAGAAACGACCCAAAAAGTTCCCGAAAATGTGCCTCAGAATCTTAATTTCCTTATATCTAAAAATCTTATTTCGAAAATACGACTTCATATTCTTGTTCAGGGGGCAAATTTTAGTGGGAAATCGGTTTAACCCGAATTTTAGAGCAACCGTATCAAAATCCAAAAATCGCAAAAACGAAATTTAGGAGGTACAACTTTAAAGCTGCATATCTCATAGCATACAAATAACTGGGTGGCCTACGACCTATTAAATTAAATCTCTTTGAATTATATTTCCAACAACTTGGTTTCGCCTCATTCTGAGTTCGGATGAAGAATGTACGCCCATTTTCATAGAACTCGTATTTGTAGAAATGCAAATTCCAGTGAGTAATCCGCGTTGCGGATGTTATTTTGGTCCTATTTTTTTCATTTCGGTCCAAGACTTTCAAGTCTTGGGCCTAAGGTTCCCATAGTTGAATATACCTATACTTAGTCTTATTTCACCCTCATATCATCACAAAATATTCCCCAATACTCACTCAAATACTTAGACTAATTTCCTCTCAAGATTCAAGTACCAAAACCGTCATCCCGATCTAAGGATTTTCTTCAAGTTCAAGCCTCCATTTTCAATCCTCATCAAGAGCTTCTCCAATTCTAAGATATGTGGGTTTCAACCATTGGGTCCTTTCATCCATGGTGCCCAATCGTCTTTTCTACTTAAATTGCATGATTTACAGTTGATTTTATATGTGGGTTTTGTATACTAAGAAATTTACTGCACAGTAAACTGAGTTCATAAAAGTGTGGTTGTTTAGCATGTTTGAGCTTTAAATCTTGGATCTAATGTTGGGTTTGATGAAGGGTCTTGATGTATGTTGCTTGAGCGTGTTACAAAGTGTTGATTAATGGTTTTACATGGGATTTACTTGCATGTTTTCACTCTTGAATTGCATGGTTTTACACTAGCACTACATACCCGCCAAGTATTTGATAAAATGTTCGGTTATGATTTCTTGAGGAATTGGGGGTCCAATGCATGTCTTATGAGTTGAAAGACTTCACAATGATTTTAAGATGTGTCTAATACATGAAAATGTTGATGATGTTGTAAAGCCGGGTTTGAGCCCTTTCTTAAAGATTTCACCTCTTGTGAGCCCCTTAATGTTGACGTTAATGTAAGGGTAAGGTTGATAATAATCTATTCTTATGATATAAGTTGGGCTCACCATTTGAGGTTAGTGATGTTATGAGCTACTCATGCCATGTCCTATATATTGATGCAAGTTATAATATGCAAGTTATTAAAGTTATTTTATATATTCCGTTGGATTAGATCTATCACCGAGTGGACTAGTGGTGAGTCCCCAAGTCCAAAATCTAAGTGCCACCATAGGATGATGTAATGCCTTTGCTATACTAGTGGATCCATCTAGTGAACTATCACTTAAAATCCATTCCGAAATTGGCTCATGTTCCTGTAATGAGGGTCGCTTCACACGAAATTGGGACCTGTTCCCGTAAGTTGAAGTGGGATCTTAAATCCTTCTAATATACCATTGGGTTTACATAGGGAAGGTTACTTCATACGAAATGGGTCATGTTCCCGTAAGTTTGAAGTATGGTTTACCAAGCCAGGTAGACCACCTCTTTATCGATGAGAGATAATCATTGGGATTCCATGTCATAGCTAGCTTGGTCTTATTCTATGTCGATTGAGGCTTCTTCCCACACCTATGTATTATGATCTATATGACTTGAATAAATTGTAAGAATGTTTTACTTATGCATTGATCATTCATGCCATGTTGTTATATTATGCTTATTGCCTATTATTATGCATATTGACTATGATGTCTATCTCTTGTTAAATTGCATTCTACATACTTAGTACATTCACGTACTAACACATACTCTATGTCTACATGATGTTACCATGTAGGAACCAAAGCTCCTTTTGATTCTTCTTTTGGCTAGACGTTTTGTTCAAGTTAGCCTTTGGTGAGTCCTCCATTCCGGGGACAATGACTATTCTCTTATACTATGTATTGAGATTCCCTTTACTTTATATTATACTTATGACTATGAGGTTGAGCCCGGTTGCTTGTCTTGGCCCCCGCTCTTATCTATGTAGTAGAGGTGTTGGTGGACATGTGGTGTAATCATTCTATGAGCCTTGAATCTCTTGCTTATTATTGTTATGGTATCAAAGATGTCCCTTAGAACTTTTTTTCTCTTTTATATATCTTCTCTTACTGTCATTTTAATAGCTTCCATGACCAAGGATGTGTAATGATATGTAAAGAGGCTTGTTTGGGGTTCCTTCAACCCAAAACCTGATTAAGCATCTTAAACTAGGCCCTGGGTCCGAATCGTGACATACTGGAAGGGTTGGAAGGATTTGTGGTATATTGTGATGCCTCAAGAGTTGGTTTGGGGTGTGTTTTGATGCAAAGTGGTAAGGTGATAGGATATGCCTCTAGGCAACTTAAGGTGTATGAGAAGAAGTATCCTACCCATGATCTTGAATTGGAAGCCGTGGTATTTGCTTTGAAAATTTGGCGTCACTACTTGTATGGGGTTCATGTTGATGTGTTTACCAACCACAAGAGTCTCAAATATTTGTCCACCCAAAAAAATCTTAACTTGAGACAAAGTAGGTGGTTAGAGCTCCTTAAAGATTATGATATGAGTGTGAATTATCACCCCGGCAAAGCTAATGTTTTGGCCGATGCTCTAAGAAAGGTGTCTGTCGGTAGTCTAGCTCATGTTGATGATGGTGGCAAAGTGGTCGCTAGAGAGGTTCATCGGTTGGCTAGATTGGGGGTTAGGTTGGATGAAGTTGTTAATGGTGGTGTACTGGGTGTTGATGGTTCTAAGTCTTCCTTTATTGATGAGGTGAAGGCAAAACAAGATCTTGACCCAACCTTACTAGAATTGAAAGCCTTGGTGAGAGATGGTTAAGTGGAGATTTTCTCCCAAGGTGGAGTGGGTGCCCTTAGGTACAAAGGTAGATTGTGTGTGCCAAGTGTGGATGATTTGAAAGAATTGATATTGAAGGAAGCCCATAATTCATCCTATTTCATTCACCCCGATTCTACAAAGATGTATAGAGACTTGAGGGAAGTGTATTGGTGGGGTGGTATGAAGAGGAACATTGCCAAGTTCATATCCGAATGTCATAATTGCCAATAAGTGAAGGCCAAACATCAAAGGCCGGGTGACCTAGCCCAAGATATAGAAATTCCTACTTGGAAGTGGGAAGAGGTCAACATGGATTTTGTGGTTAGGTTGACTAAGACTAGGAAACATTTTGACTCTGTTTGTGTTGTTATGGGTCGAATGACAAAGTTGGCTAACTTTTTACGGTCAAAACAACTTATGGTGCTGAAGATTATGCCAAGTTGTATAAATATGAGTTGGTTAGATTGCATGGGGTGCCTTTGTCTATCATTTCGGATCGTGGTTCTCAATTTACTTCTCACTTTTGGAGGTCTTTCCAAAGAGGTCTTGGTACCAAGGTTAAGCTTACCACAACTTTTCATCCTCACATCGATGATCAAGCCCAGAGGACTATCCAAACCCTTGATGATATGGTTAGGGCTTGTATTTTG
This sequence comes from Solanum medicagineum, assembly GCA_026153255.1. Taxonomy (NCBI): domain Eukaryota; kingdom Viridiplantae; phylum Streptophyta; class Magnoliopsida; order Solanales; family Solanaceae; genus Solanum; species Solanum medicagineum. The sequence goes on along the minus strand of JAPFFP010037359.1, from coordinate 3,659 downwards.
AAGTTTAAGGGTAGTTGGGATGAACATCTTCCACTCATTGAATTTGCTTAGAACAATATCTACCACTCAAGCATTGGAATGGATCCCTTTGAAGCTCTTTATGGTAGGCATTGTAGATCCTCGGTTAGGTAGTTTGAAGTTGGGGAAATTGCTTTTCTAGGTCTGAATTTGGTCATGGAAGCCTTTTAGAAGGTGAGGTTTATAAGGGAAAGATTAAAAACTACCCAAAGTAGACAAAAGTCCTACTCCGATGTGAGGAGAAGAGATCTTCAGTATGAGGTTGGTGATTTGGTTTAGTCGAAAGTCTCACCTATGAAGCATGTGGTTCGATTTGGCAAGAAAGGGAAGTTTAGCACAAGATTTGTGGGTCCTTACAAAGTTTTTAGGAGGGTTGGCAAGGTTGCATATGAGTTGGAGTTGTCTATGGAGATAAATATGGTTCATCCAGTTTTCCATGTATCCATGTTGAGGAAGTGTGTGGGTGACCCAAGTGCTATAGTGCCCTTGCATATTGTGGGTGTTGTAGGAGATAATTTGACTTATGAGGAGGTCCCGGTGGAGATTTTGGAAAGACAAGCGAAGAGGTTGAGAAACAAAGATGTAGCTTCCGTCAAGGTCTTTTACAAGTTGAAAGTGCCACATGGGACGCCGAGGCGGACATGAGAAAGCGATATCATACCTCTTTCACTCTACTCAAGCTAACGGTACTAATTTAATTTCCCTATATGACTTCAAGTTTTAAGTCTCAACCCTTATGTCCTTTTGCATGCATTCATCTTTATGTTGACAAGTTTATGGTGTTTCTTGACATTCATGTTGAGATTTTTAAAAATAACGTTTAAGTGTATTTGTTGCATTCGTATGAGGCTGAAATCTTCATGATTACTTCTCTTATGTAAGTTTCTTTGACATTCATGAACGAATGTTCCTAAGGGGGAGATATTTAAACGCCTCAAAATGTTCTTTGGAAATGTCAATAATCATAACTTCCATATATCTCAAAATCCGTGCGTGATATCGAAAATTTGACTTCATGTTCTTGATCATAGGGCAACATTGAGTGGGAAATAAGTATAACCCCTATTTTAGAGAACCCGTATCAAAAAATAATTTTTGCTAATTTGCATTATCTAGTTTTTGTTTGTACCTTCACGCGACGCGCCAGGGGCGCGGAGAAATGCAAACTGGGCCTACATGATAGGTCCGTGTCGCAGACCACACATGGACCAGTGTTAGATTTTCCTGAATTTTTCATTTTGGCACAAGGGCATTGGGGTCGTAGCCCCATGCCCCTTATGCATGAGAAAACCTATACTTAGCTATTTTCAACTCTATATCACTTAAGACCCTCTCAAAAATCTGTCCAAGACTTAACCAAATATCTCATTCAAATTTCAAGGATTTCAAGCCTAACTTTGGAATTCAAGGATTCTCTTCAAGCCCCAAGTTCTCTTCAAGCTCAACTCAAGGAAACCCAAGTTTGAGGTATATGGGTTTCATCCATTAGGTCCTTTCACCCACAGAGCCCAATCTTCCTTTTTATGCAAATTGCATGTTTTCAAGTTGTATTATCTATGGGTATCTCGTATTATGGATTTCGATTATAAATTATGTTGGGGTCTTATGAAATTTTGATTGATTATGCATTTTTATCTATTTCAAGCTTATAATATGCATTGGTTTGTCTATTGAGACTATGCATGTTTGGAGCTACGAAAATATAATCTATTATGAGATTTGATGATGGTTTTCAAGGTATTCTACATGAGCATTTTACTATATGTTAGTGGGTTGATTTACATTGAGTTTTCTCATATTATTTCACTCTTGAATTGCATGATTTCGAACTAGCATTATGAACCGATCAAGTCTTTGATAAAATGTCTTAACAAGGATTATCAAGTTATTGGTGATCTATTACATGGTTTATAAGTTAAGTGACTCTATGATGATTAAGGGATTGCATGTACACATTGAATTCATGAAAAGCATCTATGGTATTACAAGTAGACCACACCTTGTTGGGGGGTGACATGCGTAATCACCTTGTTGAGGGGGTGACATACCTCGACCACCTTTTTGGGGGTGACATGCCCATACCACTAGGTTATGGAGTGGATACCTCGGCCGCCTTGTTGGGGGGTTACATACTCATACCACCATGCTGAGGGTTGGATACCTCAATCACCTCACCAAGGGGTGATATTCCTTGGATTCCAAGTAATAGTTTGCTTGGTCTATGTTGGTTACGGTCTCTTCCCGCACACGTAATATATATTTTGCAAGTTATATGATTTACAAACATGTTTTGCTTCATGCATTGATCATGCATGCCATATTGATATTATACTTATCTATTGCTTATGATTATGCATTTTGAGTTTGTTAGCTTATGTCTTGTTGCATTACATCCTACATAGTATTCAAATGTACTAACGTATACGTTATTCCTACATGATATTACCATTTACGAACCAGAGCACCTCTAGATCATCCTCCACGTGGCTTGTATTGCCATTTCGGAAGATAAGCTTTAGTGAGTCCTTAAATCTCGGGACACTAGTTCTGCCACTCTTACTATTTGATATCTCTTTATATTGAACACTTGATACTATGAACATGTGCTCAAAAAGTGTCTTTGCCCCCGCTCCATTCTATGTTAGAGATGTTGTTTGAAAAATTGATGTACTTATGCTATGAGCTTGACGTTTGAGTATTTTGTGACTATCAAAGACTACCCTTAGTCCCGTTCCCCTTATTTATATCTCTTGTTGTTGTTATTATGCTTCTGCGACCAAGGATGTGTGATTGATATGCTAAGAGGCTTGTTCGGGGTTCCTTCGAGTTCCCCATTTGTTGTGTCATGTCTAGGCCTAGGCTTGGATCGTGACATTGAGCTTGACTCTTTTACGCTTTAATGATTATCAAAGACTTTCCTTAGTCCCGCTTCCCTTTTTTTATATCTCTTGTTGTTTTCTACTTTGCTTCCATAATCAAGGATGTGTGATTGATATGCTAAGAGGCTTGTTTGGGTACCTTAAGGTTCCCATTTTCCATGTCACGTCTAGGATCTAGGCTTGGATCATTACATATTCACAGAACCCACTCTACGTCTCATAGATGGTCACGTAAACCACAAAAAAGCAGAAAAGTCTGCAATTTGGCCCAAAATCTTGCTAATCTGCTTTCCTACAAAAACAAAGCACAATGTCGCATTGAGAATACACAAAATTCTATGTTTTAAGCATCAAATAAGTTGTATTTTGACGACAATATAGTCTGCGTGCTCTACAGAAATTGTCTAGCCAAATAAATTGTTCCAAATGTTGCTAATATTTGGTACTCAAACTTTCATCAATTCCATTAGTTTTGCAGTATGAAAATTGTCCTAGGAGAGTTGTCAAGATCAGATTCAGACATATTACTGAATTTTAGGTCACGAGTTGAAAATTGAGCTAAAGTTTGTGTTTGGTTTGACCTTGGTCAACGTTTGAGCTCCGGTGGTCGGATTAGTTTTTTAATGGTTTTAATGGTCTTAGAGGTGATTCTAGTGCTAGAGACATCTTTGCTTTAATTTTTGATTGTTTTGATGTTATTTTGAGGTTTCAAGTGGCCTAAGTTAGGTAGAAGATGCTTAATCAGGTTCTGGGTTGAAGAGG
>JAPFFP010037329.1:0-15205 GCA_026153255.1 Solanum medicagineum | reverse complement strand
ATTTTCCGCTGATCGTAAATCTGATTTCAAACTTCCCATCGGAGCTTTGAAAGACGCATTGTGTGCATCATTACATTTTTAGGGGTGTTTCGGTAATTTCATGGCGTGTTATAATAGGGTTCTCATAATGTCAACCATAACTCTAAATCTGGTCTCAATATTTTAAGATGATAATAATATTAGGAGAAGTCATGATTCTTATCAAGAAAATTACATGAACAGTATTTTGAAGAAATTCATAGTAATGGAAGAAACTTTGATCTCAACTCATAATTATGATCTTGGGTAGAAACTAGTAGTTAAGGATACTAAACTAATAGTAGATTAATTTTTGTGAGGGTCTTACATACCTTAAAGATTAATTCTTGGAAGAATTGAAGAAGATTTTTGAATTCTTGACTTGGAGAATTTAGAGTTCTTGATGAAGAACTCCATTCTTGAAAAAGAATCAAGAATTCCATTCTTGGAATTCTTGAATCCATTTCTTGAAACCTTAGGTTATGATTTAAGGTTCTATTAGGGATTCATGAATAGTTGAGGAAACTCACGTTGGGTAGATTGAAATCTATAAAGAATAACTTACCTTGAGGATGAATCTTAAAATCAAATCCTAACTTAATGACTTTCTTGATGATTCTTGAGCATTCACATTTAATAGTGAAGGAGAGGGTTTTTTATTAAGAAATCTGATGGTTTGTGCGTTTTGGTACCTTAAATAGACCCCCAAAGGTTTTAGGATAAAAGCACCCTCAAAATAAAAACAAATGTCATTGTTTATCCAGTAAGTGTACGCGTTCTGTCTGTGTCGCACTCCGGGGGAGGACCTTCAGACAACTCTACACTCCTTCACTAATATGGTCATAAATTTCTACTCCGAACTCTGATTAACACTAAATTAAGTGCGTTCGAAATCTAATTCAAAATCTTCAATTGGATATATTATGGGTCATCTAACTCATTATACTTTAGGTGATATGGTCATTTCATGTTGACCCTTCTATCAATTCATATGAAAACTTGGTTGCTACAAATACTTTGGATGGCTTGACGTAAAAGATCCCTTATACTCTTATATTAACTTAGGAGGGGTCAGGGAATAGCCAAAGTGCCCATCCTGCATTAAAAGAATAAAATTGATCTCGAAATACCATGTCTGCGATGCGCTTGGGGGGAACATGTGTATTTCACAAATTTCTCAAAATACGTTCTTTCCAAGAAGTTTAAGAAAAATCCGAAGTGTAGATATGTTCCCCAGGCCCGTCGTGCCATAGGCTTGCACTCACACTATCTTAGATTTAATTACGAAAAATTCTTTTTCGACTTGGTTGCTCTAAAATCGGGTCGACACCATTTTTCCACTCCATTTTTCATGCTGATCGCAAATCTGGTCTCCGATTTTCCATTGGCGTTGGGGAAGATGCATTATGCGCATGATTCCATTTTAGAAGTATTTCGGTAATTTCACAAGATGTTACATAAGGCCCTCCAAAAGTTATCATACATATGTTTTAGTATCTCTTGACTACAAATCTCTACCCAAGATTCAAGTTTATGAGTTGAGATCAGGTTTCGTCATTACCAGTTGATTTCATCAAAATACTTGTTCATGCATTTTTCTTGACAAATATCATGACTTTTATTGATTTTAATACTAATTAAGGTACTGAGACAAAATTTATAGTTATGGTTGTACTTATGAGAACCCTATAGTTATTTCATGAAAAGCTATTATATTCACCGTTTTGAGTTGAGTTTAAGAAGTACTTTAAGCTTCTATGTTTACAAGATAGCTGAAGTAATAAAGTTAGGTTATGAAACCCATTGTATTGATACAAATTCAGTCAAAGAAAAGAGATGAGTTGAGAAAAGTTAAAGTAAAGTTAAAGTTGGCTATGTCCAAAGAAAAGAAAGTAATACTTTGAGCAAGAATATTTTTTTAAGTATGAGTATTATAAAAGTTATTTTAGGAGTAGTATTGAGCACCGATATGAGTGAGAGTAGTAACAACTTGAATTCATAAACAACGTTTCCAACGTAGAATAGGATTGTACCAAAAGTACAACTCCTCATTGCCACTGAGATGGCCCAGTTTTGGGATGAATCCACTCCCTAGTTTCCGTTCCTTACCCCAGCAAAGCATGGAATGGCTCTAGCAATGTGGCTAAGATACTATATCATCACAAAGCTCATAGTGGTGGTTGTTGGTTAGAGAAACTCCCCAAGTTAAAGCAAGTTAGTTTCTACATACAAACTTTCAACATATGTTCTATTTTCAGCATGTACTGCATTTATTATTTGTGCTACCTTATTTTGAGAAATGTTTAATCACTTGAGTATAGTGCTTTATCCTGAGTTTCCGTTTTGGATATTTTACTTACCTTAGATTCCACGTACTGACGTCCTTTGGACCTACATCATTTTATGATGCGGACATAGGTGACAGAGTTCCTCAGCAGGCGCTCCATTGAGGACCAGCCAACCATCCAGCTATTGGTGAGGCCTCTTCTCACTCAATGGCTTTAAAGTCATTATCTATGTTTGTTTTTATATTTATTTTCTATTTGGCTACCATGGGCCTATCTCGGTAGTTGTTTCAGATTATTCTAGTTAGAGGTTCCATGGGCTATAAGACAGGAGTTTCAGTTCTTGTTTTCAAATGTTTTGAGATATTTCCTTGTTTAGATTGCTCAGACTATTACAGTTTCGTAAGTACATCTTATCTATGCCAATTTTTGTTATTTAAGTCTTCCACTGAGTAAGTAGCCAAGTCAAATGGTTCGCTTGGGACCATAAATGGTTCTAAGTGTCGGCCATGCCTAGGATGTGAACTTGGGGCATGACAAACTTGGTATCGGAGCACAGAGTTCAAGAGTCCTAAGGAGTGTATGGAACCATATCTAGTAGAGTCCGTATTATTAGTGTGAAGCACGGTATATCCATAATAGGGAGGCTACAGGGCATTAGGAAGTGTCACTATTAGTTGATATTCCCTCTCGTGCTTTCGAGTTTACCTCTGTTAAGTCCTTTCTATTTGTACGTTCATGCCTTATTTTTCAGATAATGCCTCCATGTAGAGCTGTTGCACCAGCAAAGGTTAGCAAGCACCCAGCTAGGCAGAATGCAAACCAACCTGAGCCACAAATTCCTGAGGGTCCTAGAGGTCCAGCCATGCCTGCCGAGCAACAACCGCAAGCGGACATCTCTGATGCTAAGCTCCACCATGCTATCCAGACTTTGGCATAGGCGGTTACTACATAGGGAGGTTAATAGGGAGATGGAAGGAATGATGGTTCAGATACTATCAATGTTCGTGAATTCTTGAGGATGAACCCACTTGAATTCACGGGGTTTTAATGTGAAGGTGGATCCCAAGAACTTTATTGAGGAGCTCCAAAAAGTATTTCAAGTTATGCACACATATGATGCTGAGAGGATAGAGTTGGCTGCCTACTAGCTCAAAGGAGTAGCTATACTCTGGTTTGATCAGTAGAAAGGAGGTAGAGCAGAAGGGACGCCAGCTTTGAGTTGGGTAGTATTCGAGAAGGCCTTTCTAGGATAGTACTTTCTTAGAGAGTTGAGGCAGGCTAAAGTAAGGGAGTTTATGAATCTGAAGCAGGAAGCTATGAACATGTGAGAATACAACCTTAAATTCACTCAGTTGTCCTGTTATGCTCCAACTATGGTGGCGAACATGCATACTAGAATGGATCTATTTGTATTAGGGCTCTCTCAGGTGACTTAGAGAGAGGATAAAAACGCTATGCTGATTGGGGATATGGACATAGCTTACTGGATGACTTATGTTCAGTAAGTAAAGGAGGAGAAAATGCAGGATAGGTAGGAGTTCAAAAACAAAAGGGCCAAGACCTCAGGACAAGAGACAAGCTAGAGGGTAGCTGGAAGTGCCAATCATTCATCTTTTCAGCCTAGGATAGCTGGACAAGCACCTTCATCTACTAGTGCACCTGTACCAAGGGTAAAGAATGAGCAAGGATCATAGAATCACAGGTTTCAGGGCAACCATTCACAGGGGAGCATAGCTCAAGGATTGACTCATAGTCCAATTTGTGGTAAGTATGGCAGGTCTCATCAGGAGAGTGTCTTGTGCGCACAAATGGTTGTTTCAGGTGTGGCCAAGTGGGGTACTTTTTGAAGGATTTTCCTATAGAGAGGAAGAACAACAAGGATAATAAGTCTCAGTCAATTTCTTCAGTGCCACAGGGTAGGCTAGTTTAGAGGGGTGCTACATCAGGGACAGACGGAGGCACAAACCATCTGTATGCCATGGCCACCAGACAAGCACAGGAGAACTCACCAAATGTGGTTATGTGTATGCTTAAAGTTTTTAGTTCTGATGTCTATGCATTGTTAGACGCAAGTGCCACATTATCATTTGTCACTCCCTATGTAACCACGAAGTTTGGAATTAGTCCAGAATGTCTTCTTGAGCCTTTTAGTGTTTCCACTCCTATTAGACAATCTATTCTAACTCATAGGATCTATAGGGGTTGTCCAGTGTCAGTTTACCATTAAGATATCTTAGCTGACCTGGTTGAGTTAGATATGGTAGATTTTGACGTCATTCTAGTCATGGACTGGCGTTATGCTTATTATGACTCCACAGACTTCAGAACCAGAGTGGATAAGTTTTAGTTTCCTAATTAGACGGTCTTAAAGTAGAGAGGTAGCTCAGCATTTTCCTAAGCGTAAATTTGTCTCGTATCTTTAAGCCAAAAAGTTAATTTCCAAAGGGTATATATACCATCTAGTCAGAGTCAAATATTCTAGTGTCGAGACACCATCTCTTCAGTCAGTACCAATCGTGAACAAGTTCCCAGAAGTCTTTCTTGATGATCTACCCCGAGTCCCTCCTTACATGGAGATACACTTTGGGATAGATACCCTCCCAAATACTCAGCCTATATCGATTCCTCCATACCATATGGCTCCTTCAGAACTAAAAGAGTTGAAAATACAACTGAAAGACCTTCTAGATAAGGGTTTCATTAGACCAAGCATCTCACCTTGGGATGCTCCATTTCTCTTCATGTGTAAAAAGAATGGGTCTCTTGGAATATGTATAGATTATCGTCAGTTAAATAAGGTCACCATAAAGAACAAGTATCCTCTTCCCAGAATTGATGACCTATTTGACTAACTCCAGGGTGCTACTTGTTTCTCCAAAATAGACCTCAGATCTAGGTACCATCATCTTAAAGTTAGAGAAAGAGACATCCCTAACACAACTTTCAAAACCTGTTGTGGTCATTATAGTTCTTGGTTATGTCATTTGGACTGATGAATGCACCAGCAGCCTTCATTAATCTTATAAATAGGGTGTTGAGGCCATACCTAGATATGTTCGTCATTGTATTCATAGATGACATCTTGATCTACTCTTGTAACGAGAGGAGCATCCTCACCATCCTAGGATTATCCTTTAGACACTTAAGGAACAACAGTTGTATGCTAAATTTTCCAAATGTGAGTTTTGGTTAGCATCCGTGGCATTTTTGGGTTATATTGTTTCTGGTGAAGGCATTCAAGTTGATTCTCGAAAAATTAAGGTAGTAAAGAACTGGCCAAGGCCCACAACTCCAACAAAGATAAGGAGTTTCTTGGGTTTGGTAGGTTACTATAGACGTTTTGTAGAAGGGTTTTCTTCTATCTCAGCTCCCTTGACTAAGCTAACCAAACAGAAGGTTAAGTTCATATAGTTTGAAGCTTATGATAAGAGTTTCCAAGAGTTGAAAACTAGGCTGACTATAGCTCTAGTCTTATCCCTACCCGAGGGAGCGGATAGCTTTGTTGTATATTGTGATGCTTCCAAAGTTGGGTTGGGATGTGTATTGATGCAGAGAGGCAAGGTGATAGCATATGCCTCCAAATAGCTTAAAACTCATGAGAAGAAATACCCAACTCATGATCTTGAGCTTGCTGATGTGGTGTTTGCTTTCAAAATCTAGAGACACTATCTTTACGGTGGGCATGTAGATGTATTTACAGATCACAAAAGCTTGCAGTATGTGTTCAGCCAAATGGAGCTGAACTTGAGGCAGAGCAGGTGGTTGGAGCTGTTTGAAGGATTACGACATGAGCATCCTCTATCAACCAGGTAAAGCTAATGTAGTTGTTAATGCTCTTAGTAGGTTGACAACGGGGAGCACTGCACACATTGAGGATGAAAAAAAAGAATTGGTTTAGAAAGTGCATAGACTTACACGATTAGGCATGCAGATTGAAGATTCTGATGAGGGTGGTGCCATTATCAAAAATGGGGCAGAGTCATCCTTAGTGGTGTAGGTGAAACAAAAGTAAGACCGAGATCCTATCCTCCTTCAGTTGAAAGAAGATGTTCAGAAGCAAAAAGTATTAGTGTTTGCAAAAAGGGGAGATGGGGTCCTGAGATACCAAGGCAGATTGTGTGTACCAAGTGTTGATGGCCTTAGAGACCGGATTCTAGCTAAGGCTCACAACGCCAGATACTCTATTCATCCAAGTGAAATACAAATGTATAGAGATTTACGAGAGGTTCATTGGTGAGGTGGCATGAAGAAGGACATTGCAGAGTTCGTGTCCAGATGCCCGAATTGTCAGCAAGTTAAGATGGAGCACCAAATACCTTGCGGTGTGGCCCAGAATATTGAAATTTCAGAGTGGAAGTGGGAAATGATTTACATGGACTTCAAAACAGGCTTATTTCTATCTCGTAGACAGCATGATTCGATATGGGTTATAGTAGACAGGATCCACGTCAACTCACTTTCTACCTGTCAAGACGACTGATACAGCTGAGGACTATGCCAAACTTCACATTAAGGATATTTTTAGATTACACTGGGCCCCTATATCTATTATTTCTGATATAGGAGCCCAGTTCACAACACAATTTTGGAAGTCCTTTCATAAAGGGCTTGGTACGAAGGTGAATCTTAGTACAGCCTTCCATCCTCAGACAGATGGGCAAGCAGAGCAGACCATACAGACCCTTGAGGATATGTTGAGGGCATGTGTTATAAACTTTAAAGTTAATTGGGATGATCACTTACCCTTGATTGAATTCTCCTATAACAAAAGTTTCCAAGATAGCATAAATATGGCACCATATGAGGCCCTTTGTGGGAGGAGGTGTAGATCGTCTATTAGGTGGTTTGAAGTTGGTAAGGCAGGATTGATAGGACCTGACTTAGTCTATCAGACTATGGAGAAGGTAAAGGTTATTCAAGAAAGACTAAAGACAACCCAAAAACGATAGAAGTCTTATATTGATGTTAGAAGGAGAGATTTGGAATTTGAGGTAGGTGATTGGGTGTACCTAAAGGTTTCACCGATGAAGCGAGTTGTGAGATTTGGAAAAAAAGGGAAGTTCAATCCTCGATATATTGGCCCATACCATATTATTAAGAGGATTAGTAATGTGACTTATGAATTGGAATTGCCACCAGAGTTAGCTTCTATTCATCCAGTATTCCACATGTCTATGCTTAAGAAGTGTTTGGGAGATCCCACACTGGCTATGCCTTTAGAGAGTATTGGAGTCAAAGATAGCTTGACATATGAAAAGATCCCAGTTTAGATACTAGATCAGCAAGTTCGTAAATTGAGAACCAAGGAGATTGCTTCTGTTAAAGCATTGTTGAGGAACCAGTTCGTCGAAGAAGCCACTTGGGAAGCTGAGGCAGATATGAAAGCTAGATATTCTCACTTATTTGTGCCTTCTAGTGACAAGCATGAAGGTAAAATTCCTTCTTACTATCGTTGAGTTGAGATACATCCTTAAATATGAGTAATCAGATATCTGGATTTTTTCATTTTGATAAACTAGTTCTTGAATAGCAAACATGAGTATATTCCCAAGTTCCACCTTCATTCGAGGACGAATGATCCTAGGGGGAAGATATTGTGACACCCCATAACATTATCCTCACATGTACCTATGTTTTAAGCCTCACCCTTATGTGTGGGAAGTGAATTAGGGTCATAAGAGACCTCTAGTTCTTAGTCGAGTTCAAAACTAGTCTTAGATTATGCAAGGGTAAACTTTAAATTACCATATCCCTTAACACACAAAGAATTAGAAGTCCCATGACACGCCAAATGAAAGCCCTTTGCATTAGCTTTCTAACGCAACTAGTTTCACCTCATTTGGAGTTTGGTGTCAAACGATATGGTCATTTTACTAAAGACTGCCAATGTAGAGGTGCAATACGAGACCTCTTTACGGGTCATAAATTGGATTATGACCCGTATTTATATCTCGTGGAAAAAGTCAGAAATCCTCAAGTTTCAGCCCCAGACTTTACGGACCCATCTACGGGCTGTAGCACCCTCTACAGGTCATAAAATGGGGCTTGTAGAGAATTCTAGAGAACCCAAAAATTGTCTAAAAGTTGACGTAAGGTCCCGTACGAGTCATAGAAACTTCTACGGGTCGTAGAGGGTCCCGTAGACGACCCAACCTGCAATTTTTAAGAAGGGTATTTTTGACTTTTCTCGCCCTTTTAAGCCCAAACATGTCATTTTCACCTAATTAAACCCCGAGAACGTAATTATTCATATCATTAACGTTAAAATACTCCAAGAACACAGAACGTAGTTTCAAAGGGGTAAAAGTAAGGGCTTTCAAGAATCTTCTTCAATTCTTCCAAGAAATTGATTTCCAAGGTATGTAAGGCCCTTTAAAAGTTATCCTACATATGTTTTAGTATCTTTGACTACAAATCTCTACCCAAGACTCAAGCTTATGAGTTGAGATCAGTTTTTCTCCATTACTAGCTGATTTCATGAAAATACTTGTTCCGGCATTTTTCTTGATAAAAAACATGACTTTTACTAATTTTAATACTAAATTAAGATATTGTGCCAAAATTTACAATTATAATTGTACTTATGAGAACCCTATAGCTATTTTCAGAAAAACTGTTATATTCACAGTTTTGAGTTGAGTTTAAGAAGTACTTTAAGCTTCTATGTTTACAAGATAGCTGAAGTAATAAAGTTATGCTTTGAGATCCATCGTATTGATAAATATTCAGTCTAAAGAGAAGAGATGAGTTGAGAAAAGTTTAAGAAAAAATTTAAAAGTTGGGCTAAGTCCCAAAGAGAAGAATGTAATACTTTGAGCAAGAATATTTTTTTAAGTATGAGCATTATAAAAGTTATTTGGGGAGTAATGTTGATCACCGATATGAGCGAGAGTAATAATAACTTGAACTCATAAACTATGAAGCCAGCATAATATAGGATTGTACCAAAAGTGCAACTCCTCATTGTCATTGAGATGGCCCAGCTTTGGGATGGATCCACTCCCCTAATCTTCGTTCCTAACCCCGGCAAAGCATAGGACGGCTCTGGCAGCGTGGGCAAGACACTATACCATCACGAAGCTCATATCAGTGGTTGTCGGTTAGAGAAACTCCCCAAGTCAAAGCAAGTTAGTTTCCACATACAGACTTTCATTATATGTTCTACTTTGAGCATGTACTACATTTACTATTCATGTTACCTTATTTTGAGGCATGTTCAATGACTTGAGTATAGTGTTTTATCCAGAGTTCCCATTTTGGCTATTTTATATATGGTACATTCCACGTACAGCCATCCTTCGGACCTACATCATTTTATGATTCAAACGCAGGTGACAGAGTTCCTCAGTAGACGCTCCATTGAGGACCAACCATCCATCCAGCTATTGGTGATGCCTCTTTTCAGTCAGAGGCTTTGAAATCATTATCTATGTTTCTTTTTAGTATTTCTTTTCAGTTGTGGCAACCGTGTGTTTGTCCTGGTAGTTGTTTTAGATTGTTCTAGTTAAAGTTTCCATGGGCTATAAGACAGGAGTTTCAGTTCTTGTTTACAAATGTTTTGAGATATTTCCTTATTTAGATTGTTCAGTCTATTACAGTTTCTTTAGTACATCTTATCTATGCCAATTTTTATTGTTTATGTCTTCCGTTGAGTAAGTAGTCTGGCCAAGTGGTTCCCTTGGGACCAGAAATAAGTCTAGGTGCCGGTCACGCCTAGGGTGTGAACGCGAGACGTGACAAATATAATTACCAAGTTCTATTCTTATTAATATAAAACAAATCATTTTATTGTTCACGACTCTTTAATTAAAATTTATAGACAATATTATGTTTATCATCTACTTACTTCATTATATTTTTAAAATATTATTCTTGCACTCCCCCCCCCCTATTCGTATATTCTTTCTACTATGTTTTAATTATTTTTTTCCTAGCTTGTCGATGCTCAATTTTTTTATTGTGTGTGTTACACATAATAAGGAAATGACTTTTCTTATTTTTATCATATATATACATGATAATATTTAATTTGAAATTATGTTATGATTTTTACCATTTATACACATAGTAGTTTAAATTAAGGGTGGTAACGGAACTGGGATCTACCGATACCGGTTCGATTTCATCTCGGTACTGTGCTGATTCTGGTTCTAGACCGGTAGATCCAATGTGTAAGGGTACTGGGAAGGGATCGGGGGAAAATGTCGGTAAATCCCGGTTCCGTGTTACCAATTCTGGTCCAGTAACTGGTCCGAAATTGACCGAATTTTAAAAAAAACTTTTTTTTAATAAATTTATAGAGCTGTTTGGGAATTGGGAGTGGGGCCACCCAACGGATAAATTTTCTTAATTTCTAGGAAAGAGTTGTTGCTTCTCTAACGGTTGGTTTTTCTTTTATTAACTTAATTTTTTTTAATTCCTAAAAATCACTTATAAATCCCCACAATTATAATTCATAAATCATACAAATTCTCTCAACTCCATCATTTCTCAAATCTCTCTAATACTATCAAAATAATTATTAATATGTATTATTTACTCTCTCTTATCTTAATTGATAAATTCTTATTAGTTATTATTAAATATTAATTAGTTTATTAGTTATTTGGAGCAAAATTTGGTGGAGCATATTCAAGCTTCAAGTTTCATCAACTTCGGCTTCTACATCTGTTTTTATACAGACGTTCGGTACATTCAATCCAAACTTATTAATTTGATCTTTACTAATTTTTATTCTTTAATTGTTTCTTGTTACTTGTTAGTTATTAATTGTTACTAGCTTACTACTTGAATTATTTTTCCATTATTCATAAATTTATATTATCATTTTATTAAAAATAGATGCTATGGAAAAGGAAAAAAAACTTTTTTTGGTCGAATTGCAAAAGTTTTAAACGGTAAAAAAGCAAGTGGTAGTTCTTCTAAATCAACTAGACAACCGCCAATTCTTATAAATACGGAAGATTTTACACATGTTAACGAAATTTGTTTTGATATAGATTCTAACACGCAATTATGTCATGATTTTCTTCAACAAAGATTTAGTTTTAGTGAAGATTTACCGGAAGATGATTTTGAAATTAATGAAGATAAAGATATTTTTGATGATGATAAAACGCAACCTCCATATACTGCTACTACTCCCCCCCCCCCCGCTCCTCCCGTATATCCAGATGCATCTAGTAGGCCTAAACCGCAACGTGTAAAAAAATCGATTGTTTGGTAATTTATGACACAAAGTGAATGTAAAACAAAGGCTATTTGTAATAAATGTAAACATGTTTTAAACCATAAAACTTCGGGAAAGGCGGGTGGGACGGCTCATTTGAAAAATCATTTGATGAATTGTTGTAAGTTTGAATTTTTGAATGTTCAAGACGTTGCACATACACAAAAACGTGGAATCCCCCTCCCTCAACAATCTGTAGGAGTAGGTGGTTCTAATATGGTTCAAACACAATTAAACCCTATAATGTTTCTGGTCCTAGTTCACATCGCCCTTATAATAAACAACGGGACCTAGAAAAATTTGCAAAAATGATTGTTGTAATGGGTTTGCCTTTTAGTTTTGGTGAAAATGCAGGCTTTATTCTTTATATTCAAATTGCTTATAATCCATTGCTTAATAATTTGTCACGAAATACAATAAAAAAAATGTTTTTGATTATCATGCACGACATTTACATTATCTTCATTGTTTATTTGCTTATAATACTTGTAAAGTAGCAATTACTTCTGATATGGGCTGTAGTATAAATGGTAATGATTATTTTACAACTACTATACATTGAATTGATGAAAATTGGTTTATGCAAAAACGAATTATAGGTTATAAATGTTACGAAATGCGTAAAACCGGTTCTTATATTGTTCAAACAATTCTTGAAGTCTTACAATTTTATGGCTTATCTAGTAAAATAATTAGTGTAACTTTAGATAATGCTTTTAGTAATAAAAATGTTGTTGATTATTTACAACTTATTCTTACTCCTATTTGTGAAGATGGTTTCATATAAGGTGTACTCCACATATATATAATTTAATTGTTAGAGATAATATTTCTTTATTTGATAATTATTGTAATAAAGTTGAATTAGCATATCATTTTATTTTAAAATGTCAAATAGGTGTATTGAATGCAATTTGCCTATTCAAAAAATTCCTAAAATGGTAGTTACTAGGTGGAATTCTCTAAAAAAAGTAGTTCTAGAAACTTCTTTCTATTATATATAAATATAAAATGAATGATGGCTAATTATAAAAATGTAATTTCAGGTGCTAGCACAAATCTACCAAGAAAGATAAGAAGATAAGTAAATAATTCTAGAAGCACCTTTCAATAAATTTTTATTATATAGAAAAGCCAATGAGAGGATGATCAATGACAAACTTATAATTATCCTCATATGCAAGGGTAAATAATAATATATTGGATTATTTCATACTAACAAGTAACAAAATCAATCAAAAAGGATAGTAAAAAAAAATAATTCTAGAAACTTCTTTCTATTATATAGAAATATAAAATGAATGATGACTGTTGACACCCAATTTTTACCTTCCACAGTGTCAAATTAATCGTCGTGTTTTATTATTATTTTAAAATGATTCTTGGACAATTATTTTATTTAAAAAAAATTACCAGCACGTGGGGGCCACGCGCCCCCAATTCCTTCTTATCTCTTCCATCTTTCTCTTTCTCTTTCTCAACCATTTTAATGGAGAAAGCCAGAAACAAAGCCAACGAAGAAAGCCAGAAACCAAAGCCACAAAAAAATCAGAAAAACCAAAAAAAGCAAAGCCAAAACCAGAAAATCCAACAACTCCAACGTTCGTCCGCAAATCGCACCAACAACCCGACAAATGTATTAAATGGGTTGAAAAAATAGTCCATGCTTCTGAACTTCCCAAGTAATAAGGAAGATTTTTCAACAAGTGTCAGAGATTTCTTGTCCCACGAAGTAATTTGAATTTTGAATTCAAAATGGATCTTGGAAAATTCCCAATTTTGGCCCGGTGTTTTCCCCATTTTCGAACCCTTCTCGTCCCCTATAAATTTAACCTCTTCCTCAATGTTTCAGCAGCCGTTCTTGACCTCCAAAAACCCTAGCAAGAAACTCAATCGATTTTCGAAACTATTCTGAACTTAGTCTCAGATATAGCTCATTTTCATTAAAAATTCATTTTTTTTAGAAATTCGTCTGATTCTGAAGACTTGGAAATTGCGGATTCTTGGTCGAAGAAAATAGACAGAACTGTTGTGTGGTATTGAAGCTTCGTCAAACTCGTCGCCCCGTTCGCTGCCCCGACAAAGGCAATACTCTAATCTCACTTTTCATTTTTTGATTCTGATATATTGTGTTGAATATGCAAAACTATCTTGAAGTTGTCATGTTAGCATTTTGTTGTAACTGAAAATTCCCTGTTATGATGAAAGGTGGTACGGTATTGTTGCTACTGTTCGAGTAAGGGTTGGATGGCTATGTTGTGCTGAGGTTTTCCTATTTCTATTGAGTATGTTGACTGTTACTGGATTTTTCATGAAGTAAGTTCGAATCTGAATAGGGGAGTTGTTATACTATCTTTGGTGTCTTTGTTTATGTTGTCAAAGATTACAGTAGAGTTCTGGTTTGACATTGTTAATTATTAGTAGACATTGACATTGTTTTTCTTCGTCATGTCTCTGATTTAAACCTAATTAACTAAGTAATTTCGTTTTTATATGCCAATAATAGTTGGGACTTGTTGTTTCACTGATCTGAAGTTTTTCAAGTCCTTCATTCATGTTAAGGTTGAAACTTTCTGTTTTATGAGTCTTGCTCCTGTTCAGGCTGTAAGTTCGACTTAGTCATAGAGGTACTATCGTAGCTTAAATGTCTTTGCTATTTCATAAACTTTCCTGGATTGATATGGGTGTCTAAATTAGTCTTGATTCATGGTAAGTTCGAAAGCTGTTCTGGACTATTTCACAAGCTTCCCTGAATTGGAGATATCATACTTCATGAGTTTTAAAAGTTTGAGTGTTTGAATTGATTTCGAGTTGGCTCCAGATGTAGCATGTTTAAACTGCCTCATTCCTCATGGTTTTTTTTTAGTTGAGCTTAATTTTCGTATCGATTATTTGTTAATTATTAACTGTTAGTTCTTCCTCTTCAAACACAATTTATCAGTACACTGCTTGAATCATGTTACTTGGGCTGTTGTTCGGTTTTCCTCAGATTCTTAGTTTTCTCTAGGTTTCAAGTGTGAGTACACATGCCCCGTTATTATGTTTAAATATTGTTGGAAAATGAAAAATTAAACTAATGTTGATGTGATATTATCTCTCAAAGACATACTGTAATACTCAAAGTTTGGTCTGTTTACTGATGTTTCTGATTTTTTATTTTTTTTGAAATAATGTTAAGCTGTTTTCATGAACAAGTCCTGTTTTGTTTGCTCTCAAGGTCTTTCAGTGACACTTTGGTTTGTCGCATGTATGCTTTGTCGCATAAGTAGTCACATGTATGCTTTGTCGCATCGACAGTGGTTAAAATACAGAATACATGGTTGTACTCCTGTTTGTATTCCTTCATTTCACGAGTTGTCTATTGTTTTGGATCAAATTGCTATAACATATGTAATTTGTATTTTTACTCATTTTGTTGCATGAAAATTATCTCCGAGTCCACTTTGGACTCCCCACTTGGCATTCCTCGGCCCATGGAGGCCCAAGCTTCTTCCTAGAGTCGGTCCAAATGTCTAGGAAGCAAGAACAGCGCAAGGCGAAAGCCCAAAGTCACAACAAAAAATTAAAATGGGATAAAGGCCCAAAACTATTTTAATTTTTTTTATTATCTTGTTTATATATTTGTATGTGTTTGTGTGCTAACATCTTATTGGTTTCAATCTAATTGAGT